>JARFIW010000680.1:0-25388 GCA_036346225.1 Platerodrilus igneus | reverse complement strand
AGGTTTCAGGGAGATGTGTAGGCTAGCCCAGAATAGAAATCAATGGAGGTACGCATCCAACCAATCCCAAGATGGATAAACTAATGACGAAAAGATAACTGTGCTTAAACATGATGATTATTATAAGTAACTACAAGAATTGGTTGGGCAATATTCTCGAATAATGTTAAGTGTGTGAATGGATTTACTAGAAAACCATTATTTCGGCAAATGTCTAAGTGTTGGGGGATCTTGGTAGCCACAGGTTGCTTAACCTCCTTCACTGAATCTCGGTAAAATAGGGTATAAAATTAGAAAACAATAGAAAGGGAACGAGCTGAATACACATACTCCCTGAAAAGAAGAAAAAGAAGAAAACCACCAAAAACGCAAAATCAAAGAAGCTGCCTATATAACCCTACATAAAAATAACTGCGTTGCAAACGAATCCGTGACTTTCAGTAAACAATGGATTCCATTACTAAAAGAAATAACAAATGAAAATCAAATGCCTATAATATATAGGTAGCATTGCAAGCTTTTTCTGGGTTTTCCTTGCAATATTAACATGAAATACAGCCTACATACATGATTTCTATTTATACATAAAATAACTAATTACATAAAAATAAGCATTTTAACAATCCTTGTAAAACAGCATTGGTATCTGACAAGTATAAATCCACAATAAGGTTACCTCAAGACCATATACAATCTCCGTTGAACAGTATTGGTATCTGACAAGTGTAAACCCGCCATAGGGTCGCCTCAGATCCATATACAATCTTCATAGAACAACATTGGTATCTGACAAGTGTAAACCCGCCATAGGGTCGCCTCAGATCCATATACAATCTTCATAGAACAACATTGGTATCTGACAAGTGTAAACCCGCCATAGGGTCGCCTCAGATCCATATACAATCTTCATAGAACAACATTGGTATCTGACAAGTGTAAACCCGCCATAGGGTCGCCTCAGATCTATATACAATCTTCATAGAACAACAGTGGTATCTGACAAGTGTGAACCCTCCATAGAGTCGCCTCAGAACCATGTTAAAATCTACCAAAGAGGTAACTTAAATCATAATGAATTTTCCCCCTCAAAATAAATATTAAAAAAAAACGACTACTTAAGCCTTTCAATAATGCAATCGCACACTTCTTTAATAACCATCCTCTCAATTGTATAAATAGAAACATGTTAAAAATGTTGGCTGAAATGCAGACACAAAAACGGTAGCAGTCTTTTGAAATGCTCCAGATGTATGAGGACGATAGCATGGACAGACAAAGATAATAACAAATAAGTTACAGAAATAGTATGGGAACAAGGATATCTGGGGAAAAAGAGAAATAGTAGGGTGGAATACGTTCTAAGGCATTTTTAGGGAATAGTATGTGATATATTACAAGCAGAGATAGGAAAAAAGAGGTAGATGTAGACCTAGATCAGACAGTTATAGATGCAAACTGTGCATATTTCAGGGATATCTGTAGGTTAGTTCAGAATAGGGAACAATGATGGTACGCGTCTAACCAGTTCTAGGACTGAAGACCTAATGATGAT
This sequence comes from Platerodrilus igneus, assembly GCA_036346225.1. Lineage (NCBI taxonomy): Eukaryota > Metazoa > Arthropoda > Insecta > Coleoptera > Lycidae > Platerodrilus > Platerodrilus igneus. The sequence goes on along the minus strand of JARFIW010000680.1, from coordinate 23,836 downwards.
GATGAAACCAAAAAAGCACTTGCCTAGAATCAAAATCATGGGGATGAGTGAAAAGCTAACATCCGATGTAATTAAACAGAAAATTCATACCCAAAATAAGGAGTGTGTTGCCAAAAACTCGCATATCAAGGTTGCTCACGTGGGAAAAACTAGATATAAATATTTTGCTTATGTTGAAGTAGATGGTAATGTCTACAAGAAGACTATGAAACGTGGCAAAATTAATATAGGTTGAGATAGGAGTCAGGTCTACAATGCAGTGAAAATAACAAGGTGTTTTCAATGTTTGGGATTCAATCACAAAGCAAAGGAATGCAGAAACAAAATTGTATGCTCAAAATGTGGAGGTCGTCACAAAATGGATGTTTGTGCAGTTGAACTCAACACATGTAACAACTGTAAATTTGCTTCAACCACATTGAAACTAAAAATACTATAAACATGAAGCATTAAGTAAAGAGTGGCCAACTTACCTCAAAAGGCTGGAAAGAACGAGGGATTTAATAGATTTTTATAAATTCGCCTTCTGTGTCCAAATATTCTACGAAATATACTATGGTAACTGTTATTCACTTCAATTTAAAGTCCCTATACCCAAAGTTCTTTACCATTAAAAACATAGTTCTGGCATTTGAATATTTCCGATGCAGACATAAGTATTCCTGGATATGATATTTTTCGAAAAAAACAGAATGGACCAGAATGGTGGTGGCATTGCCATATATGCGAAGAAAGAGCTTCGAGCTAAAATTATAAATATTATAAAACGTAACAGTGAAATAGAACAAATATGGATTGAGGTGAGTGAAAAAAATTAAAATTTTTATTGGAAGTGTCTATACTCCAAGAGAATTGCCAGTTAACAAACATGATTTATTACAAGAAATGTTCTCGGAACTCTTGCCATTGTCTGACTATGTATTATGCTTGGGTGACTTCAATATAAATGTATTAAATAAGAGTGATAAAATAGCTAAAAGTTATTTACAAACACTTCATGCATGTGACTTAGAACAGTGTATAACAGAGCCCACTCACCTAACAGAACAATCTAGCACCTTAATTGATCATCTAATAACTAATATTAAGCATACAGTGAAAAATGTAAAAAAGAATTTGTAGAACTTCATACTGACCACTTGGCTATTTATTGCAAAATTAAAATAAATAGACCATCCTCGGTAATTGGTAAAGGAAGATCAGGCTATTAAATATGATTAACATAGGTCATCTATAAAAAGATACAGAAACAGCACTATGGGATGAGATTTATTATATAGAAAACATTAATGATAAAATCCAGCTGTTTAATTAAATTATAATTACACTATTTGACACACATGCACCACAGAGTACAATAAAAAGTGAAAAACAATATCTACCTTATATTACATATGCCATTAGGTGTTTTATTAAACAAAGAAAGCTAGCAAAAGCAAAATACTAAAAGAACAGAACTAATGAGACTAAATCATTCTATAATAGCATATGTAAAACAGTTTGTGAAGCAATAGATAGAGAAAGAGATGCTTATTTTAAAACCAGATTAAAAGCTCCTTCTGATATCTGGAATGAAGCAAAAAATTTGGATTTTGGTTGCAACTTAATGGAAAAATTCCATTACATTTAGCGGATCCTAATGAGATTAATACATTGTTCCAGACATTGATCACAAAAGTACCTATAAAACAAACTCTAGTTAATCAGTTTTATGCAACATATACACAGACCACCTTTGATTTTACCAAAACTACATCTCAGGAGGTAGAAAAATTTCTTTATCATATAAAATCAAACTCAATCGGAACTGATAATATTTCTAAACATATGGTACAACTGTTATTACCATACTGCCTGTTACCACTGACTCATATAATTAATATCTCATTGGAAACTGGTAATATACCAAACATTTGAAAAATCGCTATAATTCAGCCCATTCCAAAGATTTCAAATCCATATGCGCTAAAAGATCTGAGACCGATATCTATCTTACCAGTTTGTTCCAAAATATTAGAGAAAGTTGTGGGAGGACATGCACCACTAGAGTGTGCATAGAAGGAAAATAGTGTTATTCAAATGCAGTAGATTTACAATTGGGAGTTCCGCTAGGTTCAATACTTAGGCCAGTGGTGTTCAAATATATATATATATATATATATATATATATATATATATATATAATGCGCATGTTCGGTGGTATATAAAGAATGGACTAACAGTTAATCCATCTAAAACTAAAGTAATAGCATTTGGGTCAAAAACAGAAGTCGCAAAAGTAAAAGAACAAGAACAAGTGGTAATAACACATGTTGGTGTGCCCTACTCTGAATGTGTCAATAACCTGGGACTTTATATGGATGAACAACTTACTTTTAATTATCACATTAGACTGACATTTAGAACTGCCTTCTTAAAGCTGAAACAGCTATATCAACTCAAGACTATATTAACTACTATAAGAATATTGTTTGCCGATACTTTAGTGCTTTCTCTATTTAACTATTGCAACTGTGTGTTTTCATCGTTTATTACAGAACGTAATAAAAACATGATACAACAGGTACAAAATGCATGTGCTCGCTGCTGCTTAGGACTCCAGCGTATAGAGCGAACAAGCACGCCCATTAAGAGCATTGGATGGGCGTATGCAGGAGAGAATGGAGTTACACCTTTCATTCTATGTATTCAATATATTTAAAACTCAAACACCTAATTACCTATACCAACGGATTACACATAGAAAAGACATTCACAATAAGAATATTCATTACTGCACGCAATTACAGATCCTTCAGCATAATACAAGTTTATATAAAAGTTGATTTTCCTACATAGCACCAAAAATTATAAATGCTTACCCAGAAATCATGAACATTACTACTGATACATTCAAAAAGATGGTAAGGATGAAACTACAAGAAAACTCTCGTTAATTTTATAATTTTATATTACCCCTCGTGTGGAATGCTGCCTTATGTTTGCTGCATCATATGTTTGCTGTATTGTATGTCTGTACTCAAGGGAAATCTGAAAATCATCCAGTGGATGGGATTTTTCTTTTTATCACTACTACAAGTTTTGGTATAATGGTTAGTCAAACTTCCTACAAAAGTTTAATTTTTCTTTTTGTTGTATATATGTATCTTACTCTGTAATGTAGTGTAGTAAATAAAATAAAATAAATAAACTACAGAAATTTGACGAACGAAATTGGGAACAACCCATGGTTTTCTTAGACAAGTTAGACAAAGTGCTGGACAGTGAATCTGAAAAGATAAAATTGCAATTGATTAATGCTGAAAAATAACATTGCATAGTTAGAAAACAAGAACGGAATTACGGAGAATTTAAAAAAATGTTTATAGATCAATACTGGGGAAATACACAACGATTTAACGTCTGGAAAATACGAACAGAAATATGGATCCAAGAAAGAGTATCTGATTGAAAAATTTAACCATGCCCAACATTTAACACCTAAATTACAAGAAGAGATCATCCAATTTTTTTGAGGCACATGGAAAACGAGGTTATGCATATAGTCACAATACCCAGCATAAAATCAGTAAAAAACTTCCTTGAAATTATGCAGAAGTATGATATGGCACTGTCGTTAGATACAGGGACCAAATCAAATAGAAATAGGCACGACAATCGAAACATGTACAATAGAGATTATGAGAAAAATTCAGGCGGGACATAAATTCACACAGCAGCATGGTTGGAACAGGAACGATCATCATCATGTACTAATTTTGTTAATAACTTATGTATGTATATTTGTAAATGTTGCATGTCTTCTTAATGGGCAGCATTTAAAACCAGTCTTTATGAATTTTGTGCCATTTGGTACTATATATATATATATATATATATATATATATATATATATATATATCTTACCAATAAAAATACTGATTGATTGATCGTAATTTTTCGCTTCCAATGATTAGACCGAGGTACAATAGACATGACACCAGTGCAGAGACGACTACAGAAAATACCAGAACGGCAACCGGGAAATATTTTGAAAATAGGAATGACGGACACAGAGAACAAAGTCGCGAGCAATATAGATCACATTGGGAATATGAAAAGAAACGACTGGAACTGGGAAGGCAGAAAATAGACATGCAAACGTGATGATTCAACATTTAATGGCAACGCTAGCCAAAGAAAAAAACTGCCTAGACAAAATCGAGGTAGTGTAGATCCATAACGAACCCGAGGATAAAAAACGCCAATTGTAGTTTCTGTTAAAATGTTAGGTTTCAGTATTGTTAGTGTAAATGCTTTTGATGTTATATATAACTATAAATTTGATAATAAAAAAGTGTTACCATTTATTTACTTCAAGTTAGATGATCATGTATATTTCGCATTAATAGATACAGAGGCAGAGTTGTCGCTGGTGAAACATGAAATTGTTTTTAAGCATGCAGAGATATTAAAGGATCGGATCTGTAATATAAACAGAATTAATTTGTTTACAGATGTCAGTTGGGGATAAAATATTAGGTGATGCACAATTTTTGAATGTAAAGGATTTACATGTAGATTTTATTAGTGGAATAGATTTGATTAAGAGATTCGGTATGGTAGTTACCAATGAGCATAACAGTGTGGTTATTTTTGGTCAGAAAAAGACATGGTTGGTTCCTGATTTGAGTTCGCATAAGGGATGAAATTTTGATATTTAGGAATTGGAATAGATATTACAGATGACAAGGTTAAAGATAAGATCATAATAATTGGTGGTTTGTTTGAGAGCCAGCGATAAAGTGATATGTAAATCCGTTTGTTGTAGTATCTAAAGCGGATAAATCAGATATCCGTTTATGCTTAGATGCGAGAAAATTAAATCCAATTACAAAACCACAATACGAACAGCTGTAATCATTCGATAATTTCTTATATAAAATAAGTGAATGAAAGTTTTCAATAAATTAGACCTTAAAAATTCGTTTTGGTTGATACCGTTAGATAAAGACAGTAGAAAATACACAGGGTTCAGTATAGAAAGAGGTGTATTGCTTGAAAGTAGTACCGGTTGAATTATCTTCAAGTTCTGCAGTGTTGGTTAGGGCGAATGCAGAAGCTTCTGAAAAAGTTCGAACATTTCTACATGCACTATGTTGATAATATTCTAGTCTTCTAAGAGCTAGGAAGAACATTTTGAACATTTGCAGTTCATAGAAAGGTTAGATCACGGGGAGTTAAAATTAAAAATTGCAAAAGGCAAGATACAACACAGTACTATCTCAAAAGTCCACATTTTCAACTTAAATGACATGAAAAGTTCCAATTTCAATTTTCATTCAAACGCAATGTCCATATATTTAAAAAAATACAGTAACCACGTATTACACTGACGTGATCATCGGTTTTTCAACATTTCTTTAGTTTTTTTGAGTTGCTACAGTTTTAATTCAGATGTGCAATATTTCCATATAAAAGCTTTAAAACTGGTAGAAAAGAGTATTAATTTTCAATACGAAAAGTAGGTGTTGTGTATTTTAGTATCACACTGTATATACACTACTTCAGTATGTTAATTCTATACAAAGACGTATCACAAAATCAATGTCTAATTATAAATATTTTTGCATTGACTTATACAAATTTTCTCTTATGTCAGTTTCTTTCTAGAATTTAACAGTATTACTATTGTCGCTATACTTTATGCAGATACATCACTTAAACATACACACACGATAAACAGAGCTAGTTATGTATGAAATGATGCATCTGTTGCAAGTTCAAATTCTTCTAATAGCAACAGTTATACAATGACATTCTTGAGTTTATTAAATCTATCGTAACTGACGACATTACATTCGTGAAGGATGTGTTATCGCTTTCAGATGATTTTATAAATGATAAAACTTGGAAGCCTACAAATAAAGATGATTTTTTGCATATAGTTGTATCTGTTGTGGATTGTGTTCCACAGCCAACATTAAATTCTTTTATAAATGATAAAAGTAGTGAGTCTGCTAAGAAAGATGATTCCTTGCATATGGATATATCTATTCCTCATTCTGAGTCTGCTAAAAAAAGGCCCTTCCTTACAAATGGAAATATCCAGTAGTCAACCTGAACTATGTTCAGTTTTTACAGATACTGAAATACTTGTTAAGAGAAAACATTAATGACTCCGTTGCAGAAGTGCCCATAGATGTTAAACCAAAAATACAAGTTCTTCCAAGGCGAGACTCTTGTGAAGCAGGTGAGGAAAAACCAATTAATGTGACAAATCAGAACGAAATTGAAGATTTTGGAACCCAAAATGCAGGATTGTTTGAAAGTTCTACAGTTGCTGAGTTGGATAACAGTATTGAATCTAATGTTCAAACATAGGCAAATATTTCATCAAAAAGATCTAGCGAGGAATCATAAGATTTATCTGGTTTATGAGCACTAACTGATGCTGCTTTGAAGGCTTTATCTATTTGTGATACTTCTACAGAATCATCAGAAATATTGACACAAAGCAATACTGAAAATCCTAATCCAACATTTCTAACATGTTTTAACTGATGCTCAAATAAAGATTACTAGTATACCGTCAGTATCTTCAAAACCAATTTCATGCACTAATTTTTTTTATTGATTTCGCTGATGTTAAAGATCTACCGAGCTCTGTCACTAAAGTCAAGAAAGATTTTCCTTCAAAAGAAGAACCGAATTCTATAGAACGGTCAGTAGGCAAAGTTTTTGCAGAGGAATCCAGTTCTGAAAGTCATAACTTTGCCAATGATGCTATTATTCATTATGCATCTGTTGTAGGTACAAATTCTTCTAATACAAACAGTTAAACAATGAAATACCTGAGTACTCGAGTTCATCCAAATTGTTAAAAATTTTAACTGATCAGAGACTGTAGTGGGCACAACAACTCAAACTGGTAGTACATCAAAGCCTCCAAGCACATTTCAAGGTGCAAATCCTGGAATATGATGATGTAAATATTCAAGAACAACCTGCAGTGCAAGAACCAGTCGGTAAATTGGGAATTCCGGATCTATCCTCTCAAAGGAAAATACCTGACGGAACTGCATCAGAAGATGAAGTTTTTAAATTTATTTATCATGAGACTGAAAACAAAAAATGGAAGAAGCTCCCACCTCCAATATACATTTAATCAGCAAGTGCAAAATTGATACCATTGTAGAACTTGTTTCTGATATGAATGGAAAAATTATAAATTCAAATAGAGTAGCATGCAAATGCAAAACGTGTGATTTAAAATCGCCCATTACATCTAATGATGATAGATGTGTTATTGACTATGTACATATTTACCAGGATATGTTTCTGGACCATCAAGAGATTATCTGCAGATCAACTCCAGTATTCAGAATCCGTAAATGACATTATTACTATTGATGATAAACCCTTAGTATATGTGGAAGAAAAAAATAACAAAATCTATAGTGTCATATTCAACTAGTGTGCCAAATGCATTAAAATCTCCAATTATGGCAACTCAGAAGCTACCAAGCTTTAATACAAAATAATTTCAGATAGCGAATCAAGTATACCCTCCATGGATGCTCCAAAAATGTTCTCCTACCTATTACAATAACTGATCCAAATATTGTGCAATCAGTTTCTCAACAACATCGTATAGTTACTAGTGTCCTGGGCATGCCATTGAGTGTTACAGAACCAAGTGGTGTATCTTTAAATTCTACTCAAATTAACAGTCAATTCTTTGCATATTTACAGTCATTTGATAAAGATACTATACAAGTACAAACACATAGCAGTGGTCCCATATCAATGCCATCATTGAATGAAGATTGCTCATCGAGTGAAATACGAGAAATTACTGATGATTGCAACCCATTAACTATATATTTATATAGAAAAAACACCGACGCAAACTTTTCAACAATACTTAATTCATCAAATTAGAGTGATTTTGGCACTCTGACCCCTGCACGTGTTGAACCACCGTCTGATAGGTTTGATTCAAATATGTTTGGTGGATATTCTATATATTGTTAAGTGATCGAACTAAAAACTAATATATTTTTGTAGTGTTATTTCATCTGATGACACAATGTCTACAATAAATTTTTATCCTGCCAATATTGATGAAGATTCATACGAAATTCCTGTTAAATTCGTCATTGTCACTGATCTGCCGTCTGCATACACAACCAACTGTTCAATTTTTACGGCATATTCCAGTGATCAACCTGCGGACTTCATTAAACGACATACTGAAGATGAAAGTAGTGAGAAAAATCATACAAAGGAACATAGATATTCCCCGTAATACAGGTCCTTTAAATAAGACGTACTTTTTGATTAGATCTTAATTTTTGAGTTTATGTAACTCTTGCTCACAGATTTCTAAAAGTAAATTTATTAAAAACATTTTTTAACTAAATGTCTACTAACAATAGTTGAAATTTTATAAAATGGGATAATGAACAGAAATTGGAATGTATGAACATAACAATTTTTAAGTAATAATACCCAAATGGCAAATAAAATATAAATTAAAACTTAGAGTATACGATCCAAATTAAAAATAAAAATGTAAAGACATTTAAAATATAAAATTGTTTCCAGGCTATTGTATTATGTATAGTGTGTGTATGAATGTATGTATGTTTGTATATCCGTTTTTGTATGTGTATGTACGTTACTTTGTATGTGTTGTCGTTTGTATAACTGTGTTTTTTAAATTTTATGTATGTTTGTGTTTGTGAAGTGGTATTGACATTAGGAATTAAGTCTTATAATTTTTGTTATCGGGAGATTTATAGTTTAGTAAGTAAGTGTATTTTGATTTAAGATTGCACATATCACTTTTTTAATTTATGCTATTTTGACATTTATATATGTGGCATATTTCTTTAGAAACTCATTTTATAGATACTTTTCAATTTCTAACATTTTAGCATTATTGAAATTTATACTAGGATGTCTAGTAGAAGCATGTGAAGATAGAGCACATGCTTTAGGTTTTACCCTAACGTCACTTTTATGTTGAGTGACTCGTTTTAGGTTTTGAGGTGTTTGACCTATTTATGACGCATTACATTTAAACAGATTAGTTTATATATTGTATTTTTAAGATTGACGTTATATCTTTTATTTTAGAAAATAGATTTTATATTGAAATTATATTTTGTTTTGCAATTTTTGTTTCATTTTTAAGTAGTTTAATTTGGGTGTTGTGTTCTATGTATGGTAGTGATTTATAAATGCTATTTTGGTTGTTATTTTTATTTTGTTTCGAATATGTTTACTGTGTAAAGTTTTTTTTTATTAAAATTAATTGATAACTATTATGTTTTAATATAAAAAATTTTTAACTCTATGTGTAAAGATGGAAGAGTAATTTACTCTATACGTTGTCTAATTTCTAAAATAAAAGTAATTTTAATACCAAATAGTTGACACAAATGCAAGTTGATATATCTATTAAAATTTATTCTTTTATGATACCAATCTAGGATGATTTTATTTCCTGTTATTCTAATTAATAAAGTATCTAGAAATGGTAATGTATTATTTATTTTTAGTTCAGCTGTAAATTGTATATATGGATTGTAATTGTTAAAAATATCTAAAATTTCATTAATTTTCTGTATAGGTATAGTTGTAATTATATTATCTCCAAATTCTTTAATAAAAGACTGTTGAATGAATAATTTAGGTATGACTTGATCAAGTAATGTATTCGTTATTACATCAGCAAATATAGGACTTCACTTAAGCCCATTTGATGGCCAAATATTTGTTGTTGAATGAAAAATAGCTAGATTAAAATATAATTCAATAATTCCTAGGACAATGTTTTTGTCAATTCTAAATTTTTTACTTACAGCATGTCTAATTGAAGTAGAATTACTTTTCAACAGTTTCATATATGTGTTTCTAGATAAATGTTTGTTTGTATATTGGTAATGAGGGGTAGAGGTGCAAGCATGCATGCATGAGTGTGTGTGTGTGTCTGTCTACGTGTGTCTCTGTGTCTGGGTGTGCCTGTGAGTGCATGTCTGTGTGTGACTGTCTGTCTGTCTTTCTGTGTGTCTGTGTGGGTATGTGTGTGTGTGTGTGTGCGTGTGTCTGTGACTGTGTACCTGTGTATGTGTGTCTAAGTATGTATATATGTGTGTGTACGAGTGTGAATGTGTCAGTTTGTATGTGTGTATCTGTTGTATGTGTATGTGTGTGTATCTGTGTGCACGCCTGTGTGCCAGTGAATGTGTGTCTATGTGTGTGCCTGTATGTGTTTGTATGTGTGTCTGTATGTGTGTGTCTGTGTGTGTCTGTCTGTGTGCATCTGGTGCACATCCGTGTGTGCCAGTAAATGTGTGTCTATGTGTGTGCCTGTATGTGTGTGTCTATATGTGTGTGAATGTCTGTGTGTCTTATGTGTATCTGTGTGTCGGTTTGTGTGAGAGTGTGGCTGTCTTTGTGCATGTGTGTATATGTGTGTATCTGTGACTGTTTGTCTGTGTGTGCATCTGTCTGTATGTGTGTCTGTGTCTGTGCCTTTGAGTATGTATCTATATGTGTGTGTCTGTCTGCATGTGTGTGTGTGTGTGTCTGCATGTGTACTGTGTGTATGTGTCATCTGAGTGTGTGTGTGTATGTTTGTCTGAGTTTGTATTTGTGTGTGTCTGTGTGTATGTGTCTGTACGTGCGTTTGTGTGTCTGTTTATGTATCTGTGAATGTGTGGAATGTGTGTGTGTGAGTGTCACTGGGTGTGTTCCTGTGTGTGTGTGCACCTGTGTGCATGACAGTGCATTTCTGTGTGTGTCTGGGTGTATCTGTGTGTATGTGTATGTCTGTATGTGTAATGCATCTGTCTGTGTGTCTGTCTGTGTTTGTAGGTGTCAGTGTGTGTATGTGTGTTGTTATGTACATTGATGTAACCTATAAAAAATCAAAAAAAAAAGAAAAGAAGTATGACCGGGCTCGATCGGCAAGTAGGCGGGGTTTTATACATTTTAAACATTTATCCGGCTCAAAGAACCAAGAATAGGAATGGAGAAAGAAGAAGTGAGAAAAAAAAAGGAAGGGAAGAAGGCGGGTAATATGTAATCAAAGACGACAAAGTTGGAACGGCATGGGCACTAAGTTGTCAGAGGATGTATCTCAGAAAGAAACATTAAAGTTTTCCAACCTCAAGAAAAGAAGTGGTTTTCTGCAGAAAACCAAAAAGCAAGAAATGACGAGGACAAAAACTAGCAGTAACCAAAACAGGACAAAATTGTCTAGCCTCAAGTATGTAAAGGAACAACAAGGGAGAACGAGAAGAAGAGAGGAGTGCTGGTAAAAGGAAACGATGTACTCTCAACTGTGGTAGTCAAATCCGAAAGACCGAAGAAAAGAAATGCTATCTAGTTATAAAATCGACTACGTCGTGGTTTCCGAAGAACAAAAGACGGACTAGAAAGCACCTACCAAAGGAGCGGATGGACAAAACACAATCGGTATAGGGATCGACAGCAAAGAAGACCAGCAAAAGGAAAGGGAGAAGAACGTGAAAAAAGGAAAGAGAAAAAAAGAAAAAACTAAAAAGAATAACACCAACACCAAGTACAAAACCCAAAAAAAAAACTAATATCGTACAAAAAATTAAACAGAATCCCAGTGTAGTTATGTATGAGTAGGTGTGGGCATGTGTGCGTGTGTGTAGGGGGGGGGATGGTGTAGGAAGGGTGGGTGTATGTGTTATGTGTGTATAAAGTGTGCATGTGTGTATGTGTCTGACCGCTGTAGTCGCCTCTTACGACAGGCAGGTCGTACCATGGGGCTATTCTATTCCCGGACCCACACGGGTGCAAACAGTACAAGGAGAGAATAAAGGAAAGAAGAACCAATAAAAAATGGAAGACAAGAGAACTAAGTAGAACTGTGTGTTTCTAAAGTGTGTGGGTGTAAACTAATATCGTACAAAAAAATAAAACAGAATCCCAGTGTAGTTATGTATGAGTAGGTGTGGGCATGTGTGCGTGTGTGTAGGGGGGGGGATGGTGTAGGAAGGGTGGGTGTATGTGTTATGTGTGTATAAAGTGTGCATGTGTGTATGTGTCTGACCGCTGTAGTCGCCTCTTACGACAGGCAGGTCGTACCATGGGGCTATTCTATTCCCGGACCCACACGGGTGCAAACAGTACAAGGAGAGAATAAAGGAAAGAAGAACCAATAAAAAATGGAAGACAAGAGAACTAAGTAGAACTGTGTGTTTCTAAAGTGTGTGGGTGTAGGTGTGTGTGTATGAAGTGTGTGGGAATGGATGAGACATATATAAAGTGTATGTGTATGTGTGTGTGTTGGACCACTGTAGTCGCCTCCTACGACAGGCAGGTCGTACCATGGGACTATTCTATTCCCGGACCCACACGGGTGAATGAAAAAGAAAGAAAACGAAAGAAAACTCAGCAAAACCGGGAAGCAAAGCGAAATCGTAATGTCCAAAAGTCATGTCCGAAGGAGAGCAAAATCGTCATAAGAATCTGGGGCCACGAGGACTAGATATTGGGCTTAAGGCGTTTACGCCGCCAGAAGGAGAATGAAACAAGATCAAGGACATTAGGGTTTAGCCGGCCTATATCCTTAGGTTCGGAAGGAGCATAGAATAAAGTCTGCCTCTTTTGCGCAGTTTTCTACCAAATAGGAATAGCAGGGGGTGTAATAGTTATAGCACTAGGTTTAGGAGGTGGCAAGGGTAGTTTAGAAAACTCAAAACGCGTCATAGAAGGACGTTGTTTATTGTTAGGATGGATGATAAGAGTGTCAACGGCAGAAAAGGAAACATCATGGGTTGTCAGCATATCAATGGTGGGAAAAGAAAAAGTATTGGTTGTATGAGAACCAACCTGACGAAAACACACACAAGCAGAACACACTTCGGTTATGTTAGAGAAAGGGACAGAAGCAGATACAATTTCATTGATGTTACGTGCAGGACTAGAAGTATCACAGTTAGGAAAGAAAACAGCATTGGCTGTGGAAGTATCCACCTTAGGAAAAAGAGCAGAATCAGGTAGAAGTTCGTCAGCATTAGATAACAGAACATCAGCTAGGATGTCACCAACCTTAGTTAAAAGAACAGAAGTAAGTAGCATTTTGTCAGCATGAGAAAAATGAGTAAGAGTAGGTAACGAAACAGGATCAGGTAAAGCTTTAACGACAACAGCAACAGGCATTACGACTACGGGTTCACTAACTTCCACAAGATTTCGCAGACTAAATTAGAAGTTATCGTCAATTTAGCTACACCCGTTATTGTAGGTACGACAGCAATTTCTTGACTAGAATCATTTAAGAAAACAGGAACAGGTAAAATTTTGACAAAAACAGCAGGAGGCATTAAAGATACAGGTCTATGGACTTCAACAGGACCTTCGCAGACTGAATTAGAAGTTATGGTCGTTTCAGCAACCTTTGTGCTTGCAGACACGACAGAAAATTCTTTGGTAGAATCGTTTAGGAATGCGGGAACAAACTCTTGAGAAGCGAGCTGCAAGTCACCAATTCGAAACATGGGTTGTAAGAGGTGGAGGCACAGCTTGGGGTGAGCATGAATAAGTAGGGCGAGCAGAAAGAAAGGTAGAAAAAGATGTAGAACTAGAGACGGAAGAAATTTTGTTCGAAGCTGTATTTGCCGAAAAATGGTATGTTTTGATAGTAGGAGCCGGATGAGCTAGATGAGGGACAGAAGAGAATGTAGAGAGAAGCAGAAGTTTGGCTCCTAGAGCTGAGAACAGAAGTTGAAGTATTATTTGAAAACATATTAGTAGTAGGGTGACAGTTTGGACAGTTGCGGCGAGAAACTCCCCTATATCTGCAACCACTGCAATGGAGTACTTGAGGACGAGTACAACGTGTCAAAACATAATCAGGTTTGTCGCAATTAAAGCATACGACCTGACGAGTAGAAGTAGAAGTAAGAGGAAGAACAGTAGAATGTACGGAAGTAGGATCTACCTGTAGGCATAGGAGAAATCTTAACAAATCGGTCATGTGAAGAAAAAGTATTTTTCTCAGTAGTAGCAAACTTATAAGCAAAATACGGGGGTTCAAAATGCTGAATCAGTAAATTAGATGACTTCTAATCAGAAAACCTATGCCAAAAACCACGATACCAAAGTAACGCTTTCGACTCAAACAAATCCACTGCAGACTCAAATAACTGCAATTCGGATACATGTTGAGCTCGTCGGAGTTTTTCAACTCGTTCCAAAAAATCATGTACGGTAAGGGTGTTGGATTACCAGAAATATTTTATGTTACGTACATTGATGTAACCTATAAAAAACCAAAAAAAAAGAAAGAAAGACGTATGACCGGGCTCAATCGGCGAGTAGGCGGGGTTTTATACATACAACAAAAAAAATTAAAGAAGACCTGAAATAAAGAAGGAAAAATTATATGCACTCACACATTCACATTCATTCGCACTCAAAACAAAACATACCAAAAAAAGAAACCTATAATTATGCACAATATGTACACAGTATAGTGTTCCAAAGAGAAACAAAGAACAAAAAAATTACTTCTTAAACACTAAACTTAGCAAGAAAATAAAAAAAATCAAATCTTTTTTTTTAAATGGTGAGCTGCCGGTTTTAAGCTACTACCCTATCTTAATTTTCAACCAAAAAGAAACAAAATTACCCCTAAAACCAACAGTTCTAAATCCTCATACGTATTAAACTTAACCTATACATAAAAATGGCACACCATTTTTTTTTAGTTATTTAAAACCAAATAGCAATGCATCCACACAATGCCAATAAATACCAAAGGTTCAACAATGATCGATGAGAATTAAATTTAGAAATGCAGGATAATTTTTGTATAGAAGAACTAAATGTGGAACTGCATGCGCCTAAACAATAAAATCCCCATCGATATGGTTGCAGTGACTGAAAGCACTCACTCTCGAAGTTGCTGACGTCGGGGTTGAGTCGGTAGCTGGTTCACATCAACTGGTAGGAGGGCCTACACCCATAAAGAATGCATTGGGCCTCCCATTACTACAAGGGACGACCATTCATTGGAGCTTTAAGGCCGCCGGAAGAAAGCTAAAGCAATTACAAATAAAATTAATTCGTGGTAGTCGGAATATATAATTTTATAAAAACCCTAAATACTCACCATGCTATAATGCGTGCTCGAAATTCGCATCAACCAAAACGAAAACAACCAAACATTCTACACGTATTTACTTGTACAGATTGCAAAGCAAAATGAATATTAATTTTATTGAACTCAAAACCAAAGCTCAAAGTAACATTGTAGTCAGGCTTAAAACGGGAAAACACAGTTTATAAAGGAGCAATATGCAACTTTAATTCGATGAACTCTTTCAACGGGAAAACACATAAGCATTCATTATCGTATACTTGGAACACGTTATTGACTATTTAGCGTAAACTTTACGTTAGGGAATTTTTAGAACTAGAATTTAGTATTAATTAGCGGAAGTAACAATCAAAATTGACTTTATGCAAACAGATAAATGAATTAACACGTGAAAGGGTTATTTTAATTTACTGAATAAATTTTCGTTTTTGAAGCGACGTGGATTTGGAATTGAGAATTATGGTAATTAATTTATGCAGAAAATAAATGTAATGGTGTGTCTGTGTATATTTGTGTGTGTACCTATGTGTGTGTCTGTATGTATGTCTGTATGTGTGACATTTGTGTGTGGTTGTGTGCATCTATATGGCTGTGTACCTATGTGAGTCTGTCTGTGTGTATGCCTGTGTTTGTCTGTATGTGTGCATCTATGTACCTGTGTGTGTGTGTGTGTGTGTGTGTGTGTGTGTGTGCATGCATGTGTGTACCTGTGTGTTCTGTACAAGTGTGTGTATCTGTTTATGTGAGTACATGTGTGTCTGTGTGTATGACAATGTGCACGTGTCTGCATGTTTGTGTGTGTGTATGCCTATGTATGTCTGTGTGTCTTTCTGTTTGTGTGTGTGTGTGTCTGTATGTATGTATGTATGTATGTGTGTGTGTGTGTGTGGGTATGCCTGTGTGTATCTTTGTATGTGTCTGTGTGTCTATGTGTGTCTGCCTGTTTGTCTGTGTCTGTGCATTCACATGCACATGCATGCATGTGAGACTGTGTCTGTCTGTGTGTATGTGCACCTATGCTTGTATACATGCATGCGAATTTCTCTTTGTCATGTGTGCACGTGTGTGTGCATGTATTTGCACAGGTGGGCATGTATGTTAATGTGTGCATGCGTACATGTAATGTGTGCATTCACGCATGTGTGCAGGTGCATGTGTGTGCATGCATGTGTGCATATATGCATGTGTGTAGATGTTGGACCGTTTGAGTCGCCTCTTACGACAGGCAGGTTGTACCACGGGACTATTCTAATCCGGACTCACATGGCGAGAAGTATCAGGTCAAAGCGTTGAGCACAGAAATAAATCAAGGCGAAAGGTTGAGCAAGAAAAATCGTGACAAAAGGTTAAGTAAGAAAATAAGGGGCACACATTGGGTTTGCCAAATTTGTAACAGTAAAATGCACGGTTGATGCAGAAACTGAAAGGAAAGTAAAGTAGGGACCTACACGAATCATGATAAAGTATAAAAAGATAAGGAACTTAAGAGGTGCATGATAACTACTAAAGCACAGTGGAGTGGTTCATATAGACAAAGAAAGGGAATCGCCATCGAATTTTTGTTGACAATAAATACGGAAAATTTTTATTTAAAAAAAGAATTACATTCTATGGACCGTTCTTAAAAATTGATGTACGAAATGCGCATTTCATATTGTAACATGTACAGTGGATTGGTGTTGAACAAAAAAGGTAATGCTTATGACTTCTTTTAAACAAACATTTTCAATTAAACAGTACATTTAGAGCAATTTCTAATAGTAATTTAAAGGATCAAGAAATACTAGTGAAACTAGTTTCGCAGCAGGCTTTTGTATACTTGCTCCGCCCATCTGAGTAATGTGATTTGAGTTCCTTAATGGTTCTTTGGTTATGTATCAATGTCAAACATAAGTAATAATCTCTTGATATGCAAACAAAAAAAGGTAACATACCCTCATGTGCCGAGATACTTATTTTGCACCTAAAACAGCGAGGTGAACCAGCAAAACATCTTGAACTCGCTCACTGAGGAATTGTTGCCATGGTAGACAGTATCATTAATGCTGCAACCATAGCTGAAACAGCGTGCCTATGCAAAGAAGCTAAAATGAAATTCCTTTTAGCCATTAATAATTATGTAAGAAACCTACCAATGCAGAGAGGATATAAGCTTATCCAAGGAAATGTGCATCGCCCTCAAATTAAGAGCATCATGAATGAAATGGAGGACGAAATGCAGAATAAAGGTGAACCCAGTTTAGAAAACGATATGATAATCGATTAAAATATTAGGATATCACATGTCAAAGAACACTTCTAGAGTCTATAATGCATACCTAGATAACGAAACAGGCAAATTCGAATTCAATCACCTTCGTTAATCACACATGTAAAAATCTATTCTTCTATTCTATATAAACTTATATTATTATTTTTAATCAAGCATGCATATCCTTTCAGAAAGCAAAGATTGTTGATAACCGAATACATTTGTGATGTTATATCAAACAATGGAGATAGAATCAGGTACTTTGACTTAAAATAAATATACTAATAACATTCTACAGTGTGTTAAACAATCACATATTTCAATTGTAGTAGAATGAGTTTTATGGTAACAAATCGAGTTATTAAATTATAATACGTGCTCAAGGACATCTCCTATATCAGGTAGTTATACAAAATATCGAAGTGAAAGTGTGGGAACATTGGAAAATGTCACAAATCGAACGAAAATATATAGAAGGGTAAAATTGAACATGACAAATACATGCACATGTTCTTCTTTCAATAGTGTACGATAATTATGAAGATGAAAAAATGTATGAACACCTTGCATGCAGTGCAAGATCCAGTCGGTAAACTAGAAATTAGAGATCTATTCTCCCAAGGGGAAATACTTGACAGAAGTGCATCAGAAGATGAAGTTTTTAGATTTATTAATCACAAGACCAAAAACAAAAAAAAATTAAAGAAGTTTCCTCGGATATACATTTAAACAGCAAGTGCATTGTAGAACTTGTTCTTGATTCGAATAGAATAGCATGCGATGGCATAACATGTGATTTAAAATTGCCCATTCCATCTAATGATGACGATGTACATATCTACCATGTTTATGGACCATCAAAAAAGTAATATCCGTGCAGATACAATCAAATATAAAGAAAAAATCTTTACGTATTATAACACCACACTACATAATGCCATCTGAAACCATTAATATTTAGTATTTATTTTTCTAATAGCAATTCCAGGGGGTTTTTACCTAAATTATACTGTTTTAATATGAACTCTTTCAACGGGAAAACACATAAGCATTCATTATCGTATACTTGGAACACGTTATTGACTATTTAGCGTAAACTTTACGTTAGGGAATTTTTAGAACTAGAATTTAGTATTAATTAGCGGAAGTAACAATAAAATTGAATTTATGCAAACAGATAAATGAATTAACACGTGAAAGGGTTATTTTAATTTACTGAATAAATTTTCGTTTTTGAAGCGACGTGGATTTGGAATTGAGAATTATGGTAATTAATTTATGCAGAAAATAAATGTAATGGTGTGTCTGTGTATATTTGTGTGTGTACCTATGTGTGTGTCTGTATGTGTGGACATTTGTGTGTGGTTGTGTGCATCTATATGGCTGTGTACCTATGTGAGGGTCTGTGTGTATGCCTGTGTTTGTCTGTATGTGTGCATCTATGTACCTGTGTGTGTGTGTGTGTGTGTGCATGCATGTGTGTACCTGTGTGTTCTGTACAAGTGTGTGTATCTGTATGTCTGTGTGTGTATCTGTGTATGTGAGTACATGTGTGTCTGTGTGTATGACCATGTGCACATGTCTGCATGTTTGTGTGTGTGTGTGTGTGTGTGTATGCCTATGTATGTCTGTGTGTCTTTCTGTTTGTATGTGTGTGTGTGTGTATGTATGTATGTATGTATGTATGTGTGTGTGTGTGGGTATGCCTGTGTGTATCTTTGTATGTGTCTGTGTGTGTATGTGTGTCTGCCTGTTTGTTTGTCTGTTTGTCTGTGTCTGTGCATTCACATGCACATGCATGCATGTGACACTGTGTCTGTCTGTGTGTGTGCACCTATGCTTGTATACATGCATGCGAATTTCTCTTTGTCATTGTGTGCACGTGTGCATGCGTACATGTAATGTGTGCATTCACGCATGTGTGCAGGTGCATGTGTGTGCATGCATGTGTGCATATATGCATGTGTGTAGATGTTGGACCGTTTGAGTCGCCTCTTACGACAGGCAGGTTGTACCATGGGACTATTCTAATCCGGACTCACATGGCGAGAAGTATCAGGTCAAAGCGTTGAGCACAGAAATAAATCAAAGCGAAAGGTTGAGCAAGAAAAATCGTGACAAAAGGTTAAGTAAGAAAATAAGGGGCACACATTGGGTTTGCCAATTTTGTAACAGTAAAACGCACGGTTGATGCAGAAACTGAAAGGAAAGTAAAGTAGGGACCTACACGAATCATGATAAAGTATAAAAAGATAAGGAACTTAAGAGGTGCATGATAACTACTAAAGCACAGTGGAGTGGTTCATATAGACAAAGAAAGGGAATCGCCATCGAATTTTTGTTGACAATAAATACAGAAAATTTTTATTTAAAAAAAGAATTACATTCTATGGACCGTTCTTAAAAATTGATGTACAAAATGCGCATTTCATATTGTAACATGTACAGTGGATTGGTGTTGAACAAAAAAGGTAATGCTTATGACTTCTTTTAAACAAACATTTTCAATTAAACAGTACATTTAGAGCAATTTCTAATAGTAATTTAAAGGATCAAGAAATACTAGTGAAACTAGTTTCGCAGCAGGCTTTTGTATACTTGCTCCGCCCATCTGAGTAATGTGATTTGAGTTCCTTAATGGTTCTTTGGTTATGTATCAATGTCAAACATAAGTAATAATCTCTTGATATGCAAACAAAAAAAGGTAACATACCCTCATGTGCCGAGATACTTATTTTGCACCTAAAACAGCGAGGTGAACCAGCAAAACATCTTGAACTCGCTCACTGAGGAATTGTTGCCATGGTAGACAGTATCATTAATGCTGCAACCATAGCTGAAACAGCGTGCCTATTCAAAGAAGCTAAAATGAAATTCCTTTTAGCCATTAATAATTATGTAAGAAACCTACCAATGCAGAGAGGATATAAGCTTATCCAAGGAAATGTGCATCGCCCTCAAATTAAGAGCATCATGAATGAAATGGAGGACGAAATGCAGAATACAGGTGAACCCAGCTTAGAAAACGATATGATAATCGATTAAAATATTAGGATATCACATGTCAAAGAACACTTCTAGAGTCTGTAATGCATACCTAGATAACGAAACAGGCAAATTCGAATTCAATCACCTTCGTTAATCACACATGTAAAAATCTATTCTTCTATTCTATATAAACTTATATTATTATTTTTAATCAAGCATGCATATCCTTTCAGAAAGCAAAGATTGTTGATAACCGAATACATTTGTGATGTTATATCAAACAATGGAGATAGAATCAGGTACTTTGACTTAAAATAAATATACTAATAACATTCTACAGTGTGTTAAACAAGCACATATTTCAATTGTAGTAGAATGAGTTTTATGGGAACAAATCGAGTTATTAAATTATAATACGTGCTCAAGGTGTGGGAACATTGGAAAATGTCACAAATCGAACGAAAATATATAGAAGGGTAAAATTGAACATGACAAATACATGCACATGTTCTTCTTTCAATAGTGTACGATAATTATGAAGATGAAAAAATGTATGAACACCTTGCATGCAGTGTAAGATCCAGTCGGTAAACTAGAAATTAGAGATCTATTCTCCCAAGGGGAAATACTTGACAGAAGTGCATCAGAAGATGAAGTTTTTAGATTTATTAATCACAAGACCAAAAACAAAAAAAAATTAAAGAAGTTTCCTCGGATATACATTTAAACAGCAAGTGCATTGTAGAACTTGTTCTTGATTCGAATAGAATAGCATGCGATGGCATAACATGTGATTTAAAATTGCCCATTCCATCTAATGATGACGATGTACATATCTACCATGTTTATGGACCATCAAAAAAGTAATATCCGTGCAGATACAATCAAATATAAAGAAAAAATCTTTACGTATTATAACACCACACTACATAATGCCATCTAAAACCATTGATATTTAGTATTTATTTTTCTAATAGCAATTCCAGGGGTTTTTTACCTAAATTATACTGTTTTAATATGAAATAGCATTGTTTCCCAAATAATCAGTCGATGAACATAAAATTATGACAATGTCTGTTGTTTCAAAAATGTAGAAACTATAAATACATTGGGAGGGTTTTTATTTTATAAACGAAAATGACTTATCACAAACAGAAATGTCTATTGTTTTAGAAATCATTAAATATTATGCAGTGCAGTTTTTGTAATACTAAAATATACACAACATCCAATTTCCGTGTTGAAAATTAATACTCTTTTCTACCAGTGTTTAGGTTTATATATGGAAATGTTGCACATCTGGATCAAAACTGTAGCAACTCAAAAAACACTTTTCAGAAATGTTGAAAAACCGATGGTCGCATCACTGTGTGATACGCTTATTGTATTTTTTAAATAAATGGACAATGTTTTTTTATAAAAATTGAAACTTTTCATGTTATTTAATAAGTTGAAAATGTGGACTTTTGAGATGGTACAGTGTTGTATGTCACCTTTTATTATTATTTTTAGAACTATTTAAGCTTGAAATGTTTTTGTTCATATTTTTAGTTGGTTCACTTCTGAGGTAAAATAATAGTATTCAATTCAAGAAAGGTATGCAGTTTCCCATTATATTTATTTATTATTACATATTTGGTTTCAATTAATAGTTTTTATTGAGTACGAAATATGCTAACAAAAAGAAAAGGTTAAATTTCTTAGACACTTTAGCAAATAATAAAATGAACAATCTATAATCTGTATTGAACATCCTGTTGAATGTTGTTACTGTAGTCAAAGGCATGCCGTTCTGTTCATGTATTACTGTATAATCTTGGTATAATTTTGTCAGAGATTTATCACTGCAAATGAATTCTCTTGATGTTTGCAGTTTTACATAGTGTCTTGATCCTCAGAATAGAATTTAGAAAATCATCAACACTTCTTAATTTGTAGATCAATAGATAGTTATTATTCAGTGTTTTCCTCTCATTTCCCCTTCCATACCTGATCTGATGTCTGACTCAGATTTCTTTCAAAAGTAGTTTTAATATATCATTTAAGTCGAGAGTGGATTTGAAAAATACATTGCATACTCTAATTCTTGACCCATTAAATCCAAAATAAAATTCTGTATTTAGAATTCTTAAGTTTTATATACTAGAGTACCTTTACTTTGGTTTAATTTCTTGAGAATGTCGAACGATAAACTCTCTTTAGCTTTGAAGATTAGCTAGCCCCTCAGATGAATCAAATAGTTGTTGCCTTGATGGTTTATCAAAATGGCTTATACATTTGAGCCGTCACTTGGTTCCACGAGGCGGACCAAATTTTCTCTCTAGAACTTCCTTTGTTTTAAATAAGGAGCAGTAGGCTTTGTTAGAATTTCATAGAATTTTTGCCACTGTCGTTTTCCACGTCTTTGTTTTTCTTTCTTTTCTTCTGTTCCATAATAGGCGCTTGTTCTTGAACTTCAAAACTGTAGGATATCGAAAAACATTGCATCCAATATCTCCCTGAATATTACGCCAATCAAGATAGAGGTTTGTTACATCTACATCTTCAGTCTCCTAAGAACTGCTACTATTGCTTGATGAACTTCCAAAGCTGCTGCTTTTTGGAGATGAGGAGGAAGAAGCAAGGTTAAAGGATTGTACAAACTCGAATGGTACTGTTTTTTCAACAATGGCACAATATTTTGATCTGCATCAGAATCGTAAACATAACTCCGGGTTGTGAAATATAATAATTAGTTTGTTTGTTTTTCATTAACTGTGGTTTAGGAATGCATGCACTACCGTGAATGTTAGGCGAGGCTTTGTGGATTTCTAGATATGATTGATTGGTTAAAATTGACAAATTTTTCTCCGCTGATCTACTATTTATCTGCAACTCATTCTGAGATGGTACATTATGACTAACATTCTCTTTGATTTTTTCTATTCCCAGCTTAACTAGAAAATGACCACGCACACTATGTCCATTCTAACCATCAAAGGTTATCTATCATCCTAAAAATAGTCACCCAAATCAACTAATCATTTATCTGCTCAGGCATAATCCAGAAGTGTTTCAACTCAAAAAATACATTACGGCACTATAAAAAAACATGTTTACTGTATTTCTCTAACAAATAATGAGCAAATTAAATGAGCTCTCATAAATGCTCTTAAATTCTGATTAGTGATTATTTGCTACCCTTACAAATATATTTAGAATGTATAGCAAAAAGTAGATTCCTTAGATTTTAAATATACACAAGGTAATTTATCAACTAAATCTTCAAAACAAATAAATTTATATTCATTTGTTAATTTCAGTTCATAAGAATAATAGTGACTTAACAAAAATAATATCAGTAATATTAAAAATAAATCCAACTTTATTTTTTTTTACTAGTACATACTTGATGATATCAAAGATTGGTAACATTTCATGTATGTCTGTAATTATACAACTATCATTTGTGTAAAAAATATCATTAA
>JARFIW010000679.1:0-28626 GCA_036346225.1 Platerodrilus igneus | reverse complement strand
CCCGGCCCCGGACGATGACCGTTCGAAGCGTGACGCGGAGGTCGCGGAGCGGCGCCGCCAGGACGAGGAACAGCGGAAGGCGGCTGGGGCTCTGGCGGGAACCGCGTACAAGCTCCGGAGCACGTTCATCGATGAGCTGTCGCTCAAGCTGACGGCCCGCCACAAGGACGCGATCGCTGAGGCCATGTCGGAGGTCCTCGTCAGCCACTGGGCCTACCTCAGCTTCGCGAACGAGCGCGCCTCCGTTGAGGACTGGGACGAGATCTCCGCGCACGACCGGCTGATCCTCGTGCTCCACGACCACTGGGACGCCGCGCCGCGGGTCTGGTTGCAGTTGGGGAAGGCCACCGAGGAGGGTGCTGCTTTCCGGTCGTGGTATCGGTGTCTCGAGGTGCTCGGGTATCAGCTGAGTGAGGCTGAGCGGTCGGCGGTTGAGGCGGGCGAGCGTGCCGACGTCGACGAGGACGTGGTCGACGAGGACGTGGTCGACGCGGAGGTGATCGACGATGAAGGTTGAGTCTGGCCCCGGCGGCGTCGTGTGGAAGTACCCGCTCCAGCTCGACGCATGGTCGGTCGCCACGGTGCGCCACAACCCCGGGAAGATCCTGACGGTCGACGTCGACCCAGAGGGCATCGTGTGCGCGTGGGCTCTGGTCGACCCTGACCAGCCCGCCGGAGACGAGACAACGATCGCCGTCGTCGGCACGGGGCAAGCGCTGCCACTCCTCCCCAAGGACGAGGGCTGCTGGACCTACCTGTCGACGTTCAAGCTCGGCGCGTTCGTGTTTCACGCGTGGGTCGCGTTCATGGGCCCGTGGGACGACGAGTCATGACCGCGCCGCCACCCGTCGCCCGGTACAAGCTCACCCTCACCATCACCGGGAACACCCTCGAGGAGATCGAGCACGAACTCGCCGTCCAGAGCCACAGCATCGGGCCTCAACAGCGACCACTACACCCGCGACGAGTGGACCATCTACGGCGGCCGGTACACGTCTCGGATGGAGCAACCGAACCCCGACATGACGCCCGACCGCTACATGGCCGAGCTCAACGCCTGGTCTCGCGATCGCCGCCGTGACCGCACCTGAAACCACCTGGGGAAGGGTGGATCGCTGCCCCAGACCCTCACCGGGTCTGGGGCAGCCCTACCGGCCCCACACCACCACCGGAAGGCACACCATGAGCCGCTACGCCGAGGGGACGTCGGTCCCCGTCGACCGATCACGAGCCGAGATCGAACGCACCCTGACCCGCTACGGCGCCGACGCGTTCATGTACGGCCAAGACCGCACCGCCGCGGTCGTCCAGTTCGACATGGGCGGCTACCGGATCCGGTTCCGCCTCACCATGCCCGACCCCGACGATCACAAGTTCACCCGCACCCCCGGGGCCGCACCGCCGAGCAGGCCCGGGCCGCGTGGGAACAGGGCTGCCGGCAGTCATGGCGGGCCCTCGCGCTCGTGATCCTCGCGAAGCTCGAGGCGGTCGAGTCCGGCATCGTCACTCTGTCTGAGGAGTTCGCCGCGCACATCGTGCTCCCGAACGGCGACACGGTCGGCCAGTGGCTCATGCCCCAGGTGGAGAAGGCGTACGAGCTGGGCGCGATGCCGCCCCTCCTCCCGGCCTCCCGACCCGCCCTCGAAGCCTGAACCCCCCTTCCCCTCGACCCAAGCCCGGAGAACTCCCGTGAGGCCCACAGACCAACCCACCACCCCCAACACCGACTGCACCCACAAGCGCGTCCAACACACACACGGCACCGCGACCTGCTACGTCCTCGACCGCTGCCGCTGCGACGCCTGCCGCGAAGCGAACCGAGCCGCCGAAGAACACCGCAGCCGACTCAAGCTCTACGGCCGCTACGACGCCCTGGTCGACGCCGAACCCGTCCGAGCACACCTCAAAGCACTCTCCACCCAAGGCGTCGGATGGAAACAGGCCGCGAAGATCGCCGGCGTCGCCACCGGAACCGTCTATCCGATCCTGTACGGCAAGAACCTCGACCAGCCCAACCACCCAGACCACCGCCCACCCCGCCGGCGCGTGTCCCGCGAGGTAGCCGAGAAGCTCCTCGCGGTCACGCCCGACAACCTCGCAGACGGGGCCTACGTCGACGCGGTCGGCACACGTCGACGCCTGCAAGCGCTCGTGGCTGTCGGCTGGCCAGCTTCCCGACTCGCCCACGAGGTCGGCTACTCCACCCAGCAGGCCCTCTCCCTCGTCATCAACGGCCACATCAGTGCCTGTGCCGTGGCCACGGCACGCCGGGTCGCCGAGTTCTACAACGGGCACTGGTCGACGCCCCCCAACGTGTCCTCGAGGTACCAGGCCGCTGCTGTGTCCCGGGCGATCAAGCACGCCACCGCCAAGGGCTGGGCCCCGCCCATGGCGTGGGACGACGACACGATCGACGACCCCACAGCAACCCCGGCCGTCGACGTCGACGCCGACAGGTCACCCTCGGCCGAGATCCTCGAAGACCTCGAGTTCCTCCGCGACACCGGAGCCTCACCAGCCATGGCCGTCGCTCGCCTCGGCAAGGGCGTCCACGGCCTCGAGCGGCTCGCTCGCCGCCACGGCCGACCCGACCTCGCCGCCTGGCTCTCACCCGAAGCGAAGGCGGCCCGGGCGTCATGAGCTGGTTCAAGGTCGACGACGGGTTCCACGGCCACCCGAAGGCGAACAGCGCCGGCCTGCCCGCGCTCGGCCTGTGGATGCTGTGCGGGTCGTGGTGCGCTGCTCAGCTGACCGATGGGTTCGTGCCGGCATTCATGGTCGCCAGGCTCGGCGGCCGCCACTACCGCAGCCACGCTGAGGCGCTGGTCAAAGCTGGGCTGTGGGTCCCCGGCGAGCACAACGGCGAGGAGGGCTGGTGGTTCCACGAGTATCTTGAGCGGAACCCCTCACGAGAGCAGGTCCTCGCGGCGAGGGAAGCCGCCCGGGAGCGCAAGGCCCGGGCACGAGAGAAGAACGAGAAGAGGAAGCCCCGTGGATAGCGATCCCCAAGACCCTCGACGACTGCCCGAGCTCCCCGACGAGCGCTCGGCAGGCGGCTGCTGCGCCCACCCCGCGGCAGACCACTCATGCACCCCAGACGAAGGCTGGCGATGCAAGCACCCTGACTGCCCATGCTGGATTCGCCCTCGCGACTGACCCCCGAAACCCACACGACGGCCCCTCCTCGACACCTCGAGGAGGGGCCGTTCCACGTCTGGAAAGGGTGCAGGAAAGGGTGCAGGAAAGGGTGCAGGAAAGGGTGCAGGAAAGGGTGCAGGAAAGGGTGCAGGAAAGGGTGCAGGAAAGGGTGCAGGAAACTGAACCGATTCCGGAGCGTCACCCCTAGTCAACGGCAGGTCACCCCGAAATGTCACAGCGTGACGCCCCTAATAACCCCGACCCGACCCGACCCGACCCGACCCGTACACACTACGTGTGTACCCCCCCAGCTGCCGCGAACCCCCCAGAGGGGGGTTCTTGCCATCGGAACCGTGCCCACCTCCCTGCACCCACAGTCGACGTACCCGACCCAGTAGGTAACCAACAGACCGCGCACGCACGCGACGCCAGCCCCGCCCGCTCGACACGCGCGACCACCCCCACAACCCACACCCCCCACCACCCCAGACCTACCGTCCCTCGCATGAGCCACCACATCCTCCGCCACTTCCGCACCGACCACCTCCACCCCCAACTCGCCAACGTCGCAGCACCCTTCACCCAACTCGCCGACGCCCTCGACAAGACCATCGCCGACAGCGCCGAGAAGACCACCGCACTCCGCAAACTCCTCGAAGCCAAGGACTGCGCCGTCCGCGCCGCCCTCGAACAACTCGAGCCATGAGCCGCGGCACACACAAAACCCTCCGCAAACGCTGGAACGCCACCATCCGCCAACTCGGCCAATGGACCTGCCGCCGCTGCACCACCACACCCAACCCATGCGGCCCACAAGCAGGCCAACCCATCCGACCAGGCGACCCCTACGACCTCGGCCACCCCACCGACGCAACACCAGGCGGACCCACCACCAACCACGGCATCGAACCCGAACACCCACACGGCAACCGCTCCGCCGGCGCCACAGCAGGCAACCACCAACGAGCAGGCCGAATCCCACCATCCCGAGACTGGTGAACCACATGCCACACGACCACGTGCAACCCATCTGGGTCTTCCCCCAAGACCGCACGTCCCACGACAAGGCCCACTCCGATGGGCCGCGTTCTGCACCCACCGCCCCAACGGATCCCAATGCCCCTGGGTCGAAACCAACCACGCCACCCCAGCCGCAGCCGCCGACGCAGGACGCAGGCACCTCGTGGTGTCCATGCACGGGCACCCGAGTCACGCGGAGCCCAAGCGTGTCGCGTGACCATCGCATGAGGCGGGTTTTTTCTCGGCGGGGGAGCCCTGGACGACCCCGGCCGCCGCGAAATCTCTCTCTCTCGACCCAAAACCACCCCAAGGAGCCACGAGGTGACCACCAGATTCGACGGGAAGGGCCGCCCGGGGTCACTGGGCCGGGAAGCGCGCAAGGCTCTCAGATCGGCTCCTGTGCCCTCTGGGGAGGGGTCTGCGGGGGTGCTGATCTGGCGGGAGCTGGCGATCGCGGCCGCGGACCTCGTCGACGGGCGAGGCGGGACGGCGACGTGAAGCTGTTCCTCACGGCCTCGAGGGAGCTCCGAACGGTGATGCCGCTCGCGATGGGTGGCGGCGGTGAACGCGGTCGCGGTCGAGGAGCTGAGCCTGAGCCGGCCTCGGATGATCGGGCCGACGACTTGGCCGACGTCTTGGGGTCCGGCCCCGAGATGGGCGACTCCCCGGAACCCTGAGCGGGCCTCGTTCGGTCCGGTGGTGGGCCGGGTGTGCCGCGGGCTCACCGGTCATTCGTTGCATCCGTGGCAGCAGTACGTGCTCGACGTGTTCCTCGAGGTGCTCGCCGATGGTCGCTGGGCCTACAAGGAGGGCCTGGTCACGGTGCCGCGTCAGAGCGGGAAGACGTTCATGTTCGCGCCGTTGGTCGCGCAACGGTTGGGGTCGGCTCATGATCGGGAGGCGTGGATCGCGGCGCAGAACGGTGACAAGTCGGTCGCGAGGTGGCGTGACGCGTCGCAGGTGATCACCCGGAAGATGCCGGACGTTCGGATGCTGGTCTCGAACACTCACGAGCGCACGGTGTGGAACAACGGGTCCGTGTTCCGGCCGTTCGCGCCGAAGGAGGCCGCGATCGACGGGGAGACCCCGGACCTGGTGATGCTCGACGAGCTGTGGAAGTTCGACGCCGCCGACAAGGAGGCGATGGAGAACTCGATCGACCCGGCGGTGTTCATGAACCTGCTCGGGCAGCTGCTCAAGACGTCGACGGCTGGCACTGAGGCGTCGTTCTACCTGAACGCTGATCGGGCCCGCGGCCGGCGCGGGGTCGAGACCGGGACTGGGCGCATGGCGCACTTCGAGTGGGGGATCCCCGACGTCGTCGACGGTGTCGCGGTGGCCGAGCTCGACGATCTCGACCTGGTCCGACTCGTCCTCGCTCACCATCCGCTGGCCGGCCGGCATCCCGAGATCACCGAGGTCGGGCTGCTCGAGCAGCTCCAGCGTGGCCGGCCGGTGTTCCTCCGCGCGTACGGGAACCTGACCCAGGAGTCCCGTGCTGAGGGCATCGTCGACGCCGAGGTGTGGCTGCGGCGCACGGCCCGGGCGCTGATCCCGCCGGACGCCCGGGTCGGTCTCGGGTTCGAGGTCGACGCCCTCGGCCGGGAGTCCACGATCTACGCCGGCTATCGAGATCCCGACAGCGGGGTTGGGGTGGTTGAGCTGATCGAGCAGTCGTCGGGTCAGGGGTGGGTCGCTCGCCGGCTCAAGGAGCTCCGCGACAAGTGGGACGTCGGCACGGTCGCCTGCTACTACTCGGGGCCGGCGCGTCAGGCAGCGGACGCCGCCGACAAGCTCGGCGTCGAGATCCTCAAGGTGTACGCCCAGGACGTGTCCGCGGCGTCGACCCGGTTCCTCGACGGCATCGAGTCCGGTGAGCAGCTCCACGACGGCGCCCACGACCCGGCGGTGACACGCGCGATGCAGGCCGCAACCCTGAGACGCCTCAAGGCGGGGCCGATGATCGAACCGGCCGGAACCGAACCGGTCACCGCGATCAACGCGGCCGTCATGGCCATGTGGGCGACTGACCACCTCCCACCGCTACCCGTCCGCCACCCGTTCAAGATCCAGTGAGAGGACCCGCCCCGTGTCCCTGCCCGTGACCACGCAGCCGTGGAGTCAGGTCGTCATGCCTCCCGACCCCACCTCGAACAGGGCCCCGGTGACCGTCACGCTCGCGAAGTCGCTCCCGGCGATCGCTCGAGCTCTCGGCGTCTACAGCGGCCTGATCAAGCAGATGCCGATGGAAGCTCTCCGCGGCGCGCAGGTGCTCCCCACGCCGCGGATCCTGACCCGACCCGATCCGACCGGGAACGTCGCGAACTTCCTCGACTGCTCAGTCGGGGACTACCTGTTCCACGGGAACGCGATCTCCTACGTCACCAGCTACAGCACCGAGAACCGGCCCCTGTCGTCTCAGTGGCTGCCGGCGTCGCGCACATCGCTCCTCGTCGACGTCGTGTCGAAGTCGATCCGGTACTGGTACGACGGGATCGAGCTCGACACGGACCGGGTCGTCCACGTTCAGCGGGGAGCCGACCCGAATGTGCCCCAGCGCGGCGTCGGGGTCGTCGAGCAACACCTCGCACAGTTCGAGAAGCTCGCCGCTCAGGACGAGTACGAGCTCCGCACCCTCGACGGTTCCGCGGTCCCATCGGTCGCGGTGATCGCCCCGAACCCCGACCTGACCCAGCCTGAGGCCGATCTCGCGAAGGAGGACTGGGTCGCGAAGTACGGCGGGCCCGTGCGGAAGCCGGCGATCCTGCCCGCCGGCACCCAGGTGATCCCGCTGTCGTGGTCCCCGAACGACGCCCAGATGACCGAGGCCCGCCGCCTCAGCCTGCTCGACGCGGCGAACATGTTCAACCTCGACGGCTACTGGGTGGGGGCGCCGTCATCGTCGATGACCTACAAGTCGCCGGCGCCGATGTTCCTGAACCTGCTCAGGCAGTCGATCGGGCCCGTGATCGTCGAGTTCGAGCAGGTGTGGGGTCAGTCGTGGCTGCCGTACGGAACCGACCTCAGGTTCCAGCGGAACGCCGTCCTCAAGGACGACATGGGCTCGATGATCCTCTACTGCCGGCAGGCCGTCGAGGGAGGCCTGTGGACCCCGAACGAGGCCCGCGAATGGATGGGCTTCCCACTCTCGCCCGACCCCGACTCCGACCAGCTCCGCGAACCGAAGCCCACCCCCGTCACACCCAACCCGACCGACGAACCCGACCAGGAAGGCCTCCGATGACCACCCCCGAACTCAAGACCGTGAGCCTCAAGGCGCCCGAGGTGCGCACGTTCGCGCCGACGTTCGAGATCCGCGCAGTCGACGGCACCGAGTCCGGCACGTTCCTCGAGGGGATCGCCGTCCCCTACGACACCTGGGCCGACATCGGCTGGTTCATGGAACGCCACATGCCCGGCAGCTTCAAGCGGTCGATCCGTGAAGCCGCGAAGGGGCTCCCGCTCCTGCTGTGGCACGACAACCAGACGTTCCCGATCGGGGTCTCCGACGAGTGGCGCGACGGCGACGACGCGCTGCGCGGGGTGTGGCGGATCGACACCCACGACTACATGGCTGTGAAGGCCGCGGAGAAGGCCCGCGACGGGTTCCTCACCGGCATGTCGATCGGGTTCGCCCCGATCGGTGAACCCGAGTACAACCTCGACGACAACGGCGTGATGTGGGTCACCCGGAAGGAGTCCCGACTCCTCGAGACGTCACTCACCCCCACGCCAGCGTTCGCCGGCGCCCAAGTGTCCCTGGTCAGGTCCCGCACCCCCCACCAGGGCAGCAAGACCACCCGCCGATCCGCCGAGCTCGACGCCTGGCGGAACTACCTCCAAGGAGTGACGAAGTGACGAAGAAGACCACCACGGCGAAGAACGTCCAGACGACTGAGGCCCGGTACGCGACCGACGTCGACGAGTGGCGAGCCGGCCCCACCCGACCCGACCTCGACCTCCGAAGCGGCCCCGGCAAGCCCGCCGAGGACGACGACACGACCGAACCGGACACCGCCGACGACACGCCCGACCAGAACAGCACCCCGAAGACCACCTGACCGACTGTCTACCGTGAGCGACGACGAACACGTCCCCCTCACGCCGGAGACGAAGGTCGACCAGCCCGGAGCATTAGGGCCACCAGCAGGTCGACCGGGATGGGCCACCACGCGAGGAAACACACCAACGTTTCCAACCGCGAAAGGTGGCCCCTTCTCATGGCCAACGCAGTTCTCGAGCGACTCATCCAGCAGCGCTCCGAGCAGACCAGCTTCATCGACCAGCTCCTCCAGCGCGTCGAGACCGAGAACCGAGACCTCGTCGACGCCGAGCGCTCCAACCTCGAGGCCTCGAAGCAGCGGATCACCGAGCTCGACGCCCAGATCGCGCCGCTCGAGGAGTTCGAGCAGATCCGCGCCGCCCACGTCGAGTCCGCTCCCGTGGTCCGCGCCCAGCCCGCCACCAACGGCGCCCCCGCCGGCGTCCCGAAGGGTGCGCAGCCGATGGGTGTCCGCACCCGTGAGGTCACCTACGAGTCGGCCGGTCACTTCATGGTCGACTACGTCCGCTCGCTGGCGTTCCCCCAGGAGGGCATCCGCCCCGACGTGGACGCCGGCCAGCGCGTCGCAGCCGCCCTCGGCCGCGCCGCCGGTGACGTCGCTCCCGGCGTGCACCAGACCACCGACGACACCCCGGGGCTCCTGCCCCGCAACATCGTCGGCCAGGTCCTCAACGACCTCGACGCCGTCCGCCCGTTCCTGAACTCGATCGGTGTGAAGGACCTCGCCGGGATCCCCGGCAAGAACTTCGACCGTCCGGTCATCACCCAGCACACGAAGGCCGGGAAGCAGACCGCGGAGAAGGCCGAGGGTGAGTCCGGTGAGGTCAAGATCGGCTCGGTGCCGTTCACCAAGGAGACGTTCCTCACCTGGATGAACATCTCCCGTCAGGACATCGACTGGACCTCGCCCACCGCGTGGAACATCTTGATCGGCGACATGATCGACGCCTACGGCATCGCGACCGAGGACGACGCCGCGGCGAAGTTCGCGGCAGCGGTGACCCAGACCGTGGGCATGGGCGCCACCCCGACGATCGAGTCGATCATCAAGGCCCTGTACGCGGCCCGCACGAAGGCGGTCACCGCCAACGGCACCAAGCGCGCCTCGGCGAAGCGTCTCCCCGACACCATCTGGGTCTCGGCCGACATGGACGACGAGCTCGGCGCCATCATCGATCTGCACTTCGCGACCAACTTCAACGGAGTTGGCTCGGCTGGTGTCGATTCGTTCGGCGGGAACCTGCTCAAGCTGCCCCGCGTGATGGTCCCCGGCTTCCCGGCCGGCACCGTCATCATCGGCCGCAAGAACCTCACCGAGGCCTACGAGCAGCGCCTCGGCGTGCTCCAGGCCGTCGAGCCGAAGGTCCTCGGCGTGCAGGCCGCCTACGGCGGCTACGCAGCCTTCGGGACCCTCGACCCGACCGCCTTCGCCAAGGTCACCAAGACCGCCTGAGCTCGGTCATGAAGCGCACCATCTGCACCGAGGAGCAGATCCTCGCCTGGTTCCCCAACCACTCACCTGAGGTCGAGTGGAACGCGGCCGAGGCGTGGATCGCTCAGCGGACCCGCTGGCCCGAGACGGCCCTCGACGTCGACGGCAACGAAGTCCAGCTCGCACCACCCGGAGATCTCATCGAGGCCGTGTGGATCCTCACCGCACGGTTCCTCGAGCGTCGGAACACTCCGACCGGGATCGTCGGCATGGACGAGCTCGGTGCAGTGCGCCTGCCGGGGACCGATCGCGACGTCATGTCGCTGATCGGTCCCTACCGGCGGGTGGTGTTCGGATGATCGACCTCGCCGCGGCCCGCGCGAAGCTCACCGAGGTCCTCGAGCGGATCACCGTCACCTACCCCGCCGGCGCCGGCAAGCTCAAGGTCTACCCGCGAGCAGTCGACCGAATCCCGCTCCTGCCCTGCGCAGTGATCGGGCTCCCCGACGTCGAGTACCTCACCGGCCCGTGCATGGACACCACGACCCTCCCGATCGGGGTCGCGGTCGGCAGGGACGGCACCGACGACCCCGGCACCCAGAAGACCCTCGAGGAGCTCTGGCTCGAGGTCGCCGCCACCCTGAACGCCGCGATCGACGCCGGAGACCTCAACGACGTCGCCGCGGTGCAGGTCCTCAAAACCTCCGAGTTCGACCCCTTCCAGGTCCACGGGCAGACCTACCCCGCCCAGACCCTCACCATCGCTCTCCACGGCTAAGGAGCCACCCACATGTTCAACCCCATCTTCATGAAGGACGTCGACCTGATCCTCGGCGACCCCGCCACCGGCCCCAACTTCAAGTGCCAGCTCCGCGGGGTGAAGCTCACCCCGGACACCAACATCCAGAAGGTCAAGACGCTGTGCCCCACGGGCCAGTACGCCCAGGTTGAGGATCCCGAGTGGAACCTCGAGGTCGGCTACCTCGACGGCGACGACGACACCCTCGACACCCTCGGCGAGTTCCTCCTCGAGAACAAGGGCGACAAGCTGCCGTTCCTGTTCCGGCCCAAGTCGGGCGGCAAGGGGTACTCGGGGACCGTCACCATCGTCGCCGGCGGTTTCGGCGGCGACCAGGGCAACTTCGCCGAGCAGACCGTCACCCTCCCCCTCGACGGCCAGCCGCTGCCCGTCGCGGCCGTCACCCCCTGATCCTTCCGGGGCCCGCCTGTCCAGCCGGCGGGCCCCGGACGGCACCACCCACACACCCACCCACGCAAGGAGCAACCACTCATGCAGAACCCCACCACCCGCAAGCGGAGCTGGTCCCAGCTCGCGTTCGACTTCATCGTGAAGTTCAACGACGGCGTCACCGACGACCTCGAGGTCCGCTCCAGCGTCGCCGACGCGATCCGCTGGGAGAAGAACAACAACGGCAAGAGCTTCATCGAGGACACCCCGTCGACGACGTCGCTGGTGTGGCTCGCCTGGGCCGCAGCGAAGCGTCAGGGCCTCACCGAGCTCGACTTCGACCTGTTCTGCACCCGGATCGCCGACTTCGCGACCGACC
Source organism: Platerodrilus igneus (assembly GCA_036346225.1). NCBI lineage: Eukaryota > Metazoa > Arthropoda > Insecta > Coleoptera > Lycidae > Platerodrilus > Platerodrilus igneus. The sequence goes on along the minus strand of JARFIW010000679.1, from coordinate 17,405 downwards.
CGATCGCGTGGGACGGACGCGACGGCCTGGACCCTACCCAGCCGGCACCGTCGCCCGACTCATCGCCCAACTGACCATCGAACTCCCCGGGACCCTGCCCTCGCAGTGGGAGCAGGAGGACCCCCGGATGATCCTCACGATCGACGACCTACTCAGCCAGCGGAAGAAGGGAGCGGCGCCGTGACCACGAACGTTCACCTCGACGGTGCCGACGAGGCACGGCGCAAGCTCCGCTCGTTCTCGACGGACGCGAACCGGGCTCTGAGGGCCAAGGCCCGCGAGATCGTCGACGACACCGTTCCCGAGATCAAGTCGGCCGCGAGGCGCTCCTCTGGGCAGTCGCGCCTCGTGGCCGACACGATCCGGTCGAAGTCCGATCGGTTCCCCTCGATCGTGGCCGGCGGGTCGAAGCGGCTCGCGACCCGGTCCCGGTCGGGGAAGAAGCGGCCCCGCGGCCGCGACGTCGTGTTCGGTGCCGAGTTCGGTGGCCGTCGCCGGCCCACCACCCAGCAGTTCCGCGAGCACCGCGGCAAGCGAGGCTACTTCCTGTGGCCCACGATCCGGGCGAACGAGGACCGGATCGGGAAGCAGTGGCTCGAGGCCGTCGACCAGCTCGCTGAGGAGTTCGAGTCGTGAGCGCTCGAGATCTCGTCATCCGGTTCGGTGGTCAGGTCGCGCCGTCGCTGCCCAAGTCGGCCTCGGCCGCGTCGAGGCAGATCGACTCTGTCGGCGACACCGCGGAGCGGACCTCGAAGCGCTCAGGTGGCGCGTTCTCGGCGCTCGGTTCCGGCGTGAAGATGATCGCCGGGCCGCTGCTGGCGCTCGAGCTCGGCGGCAAGGCAGTCGAGACCATGTGGTCGTCGATCTCCGAGGCTCAGGAAGCGCGGAAGGTCGGCGCCACCACGGCGCAGATCATCAAGCAAACCCAGGGCGCGGCCAAGATCACCGCCGATGGCGTGGCTCAGCTGGCCGAGTCGATCTCCAACAAGATCGGCGTCGACGACGAGGCCGTGCAGAGCTCCGCGAACCTGCTCCTCACGTTCAAGAACGTGAAGAACGAGGTCGGCGCCGGAGCGAAGATCTTCGACCGCGCCACCATGGCCGCGCAGGACCTCGCCGCGGCCGGGTTCGGTGACGCCGAGGGCTCCGCGAAGATGCTCGGGAAGGCCCTCAACGACCCCACGAAGGGCATCACCGCACTGTCGCGGGCCGGTGTGACGTTCACCGACAGCCAGAAGAAGCAGATCAAGGCCCTCCAGAGCTCGGGGAAGCTGCTCGAGGCGCAGAAGATCATCATGGGCGAGGTCGAGTCCCAGGTGGGCGGTGTGGCCGAGAAGACCGCGACCGCCGGCGACAAGCTCAAGGTGATGTGGGGCAACACCAAGGAGCAGCTGGGCACGATGCTGCTCCCGCTCCTCGACAAGGGCGCGAACCTGCTCACCTCCCGGGTCCTGCCCGCGGTGCAGGGGTTCCTCGGCGCGTTCGACGACCCGAACTCCGGGGTCTCCCAGATCGCGGGGAAGGTGTCGGGCTTCGTCGGTTCGCTGGCCACCGGAGGGCAGCGGCTGGCCGAGTTCGGGGACCTGATCCAGAAGCACACCGCCGGCCCGATCGCCGAGCTCGGGAACCGGCTGATCGAGGCGAAGCAGCGGATCGCGCCGATCGTCACCGAGATCTCCGAGTTCGTGACCGCGAAGTTCGCCGAGTGGGGCCCCACGATCGGCCGCTACGTCGACCAGGTCGGGCAGATCGTCGGCGAAGGGATCCAGGTCGTCGCCGTCGTGGTGCAGCGGATCACGCAGGGGATCTCCTACGTGTGGAACCGGTGGGGGTCGGGGATCATGGCCACCGCCTCGACCTACCTGTCCGGTGTCGTCAAGGTCATCGGCGGCGCCCTCAACATCGTGCAGGGCATCGTGCGGACCGTGCTCGCCGTGCTCCAGGGCGACTGGGGCAAGGCGTGGAACGGGATCAAGCAGATCGGCACCGGGGTCTGGCAGGTCATCACCGGGGCGCTGCGCGCCGTCACCGCGGTGTGGACCGGGATCATGGGCGCCGCCCGCGACGTCCTCGCCCAGATCTGGACCTCGATCGCGTCGTTCGCGCTCCGCAAGGTCGGCGAGCTCCGCGACGGCGTCACCAGCCGGATGGGTCAGGCGAAGGACTGGGCGCTGGGCAAGCTCCGCGGCCTCAAGGACGGCGCGGTCGGCCTGTTCGACGGGATCGGGACCACGATCGGGCGCAAGTTCGACGGGATCAAGAGCGGCATCGCCCGCCCCTTGCGCGACGCGTCGACGTGGCTGAACAAGAACATCCTGTCCCCGATGAACTCGGTCACCTCGAAGTTCGGCGTCAACATTCCCCAGATCCCGAAGTTCCACACCGGCGGCATGGTGCCCGGTCTGAACGAGATCGGAGCCCTCCTCCTCGGCGGTGAGGGTGTGCTGTCGCGCCGTGGCGTGAAGGCCGCCGGCGGTCCCGAGGCCGTCGCCCGCGCGAACCGTGGCGAGCCGATCGGCGGGATCGGCGGGCCCGGGTTCGACTGGATCAAGAAGCCCGGGCAGTGGCTCCTCGACGTCGGCTCGAAGGGCGTCGGCTGGGCCATGGGGAAGCTGTTCGGCGCGCTCCCGGACATGTCGTTCCCGCCGGCGATGGCCGGGCAGCTGCTCAAGGGCACCGCGGCGCAGATGAAGGACGCGGCGATCGCGTGGGCGAAGGGGAAGGACCAGGCCGACTTCCAGCTCGGGTCCGGGACCGCGGCCACGATCGCCGCCGGCCGTCGCTGGCCCACGAACACCCGCCGCCTGTCGGGCAACTACCCCGGCCACTCCGGTGTCGACATCGCGGCCGGGATGGGTGCCCCGATCTACGCCGCCGACGCCGGCCGGATCGCCTACACCGGGTTCGGTCGCGGGTACGGGAACGCGATCTTCCAGGCACTCGCGTCGGGCGGCTCCGCGGTCTATGGCCACGGCTCGCACGTGTACGCGAAGGCCGGTGACCAGGTCAAGGCCGGTCAGCTGATCGGCCTCGTCGGGTCGACCGGCCGCTCCAACGGCCCCCACCTGCACTACGAGGTGAACGGCGCCGGCGCGTTCGGCAGCCCCGCGAACCGGCCCTACACCCTCAAGTGGCTCGGCTACGACCAGGGCGGGTGGCTCCCGCCCGGGATGACCCCGACCGTGAACGCCACCGGGAAGCCGGAGGCCGTCCTCACCGCCGATCAGTGGGAACGGCTCCTGTCGGCCCTCGAGGGCATCGCTGAGGGCGGTCAGGTTGTCGTCGACGGTCACTCGCTCCAGCGAGTGTTCCGCGCAGGGCTGCGCGCCGAGGTCGAAACCCGACGAGCCGAGGACAGGGTGCTCCGATGATCACGCGCACGAACCAGGTCACGAACCCCAGCTTCGAGGCCGGTCTCACGAAGTGGGGCGCCACCCGCTGCACCCTGTCACTGGACCCGGGCCGGTGGGTCGGCGCCGGCGGCCAGTCGGTCAAGCTCACCTCGACGGACGGCACGGCCGCGTCGGCGCTGCTGTCGAGCACGAACGTCGCCGACCTGATCCCGCTCGCCGGCGCGACCAGCGTCGCGGTGTCCTACTCGATCGTCGACGCCCTGTCGGGCTACACCCAGGTGGCGTGGCGTGACGCCGCCGGCGCCGTCCTGTCGTTCTCGGCCGCCACCACCTACCCGACCGGGTCCGCGTCCGCGTGGCGTCGCGTGTCGGCCGTGTTCGCACCACCCGCCGGCGCCGTCACCTACTCGTTCACCCTCGCGGCGGCGACCCGGCCGGTCGGGACCGTGGCCGGTGTCGACGCCGTCCTGATCGAGCACACCGCGACGGTCGGCGCCTACTTCGACGGGTCGACCAACGACACCTCGAGCACCGAGTACAACTGGACCGGCGCCGCTCACGCGTCGACGTCGACGGCCGGCACGTGGGGCACGGTCACGGTCGCGGCCGTCACCGGCTACGCGGCCCGGATCACCGTCACCGTCGACTCACCCGGGCAGGGCACGATGACCCTGTACCGGGTCGACGCGGACGGCTCCACCAGCCCCGTGATGGGCGCCTCCGACGTCGTCACCGCCGCCGGTGTGTGGGACGACCCGGAGGCCCCGCTGGGCCGCCCTGTGACCTACCGGTTGGTGTTCAGCGCCGGCGGTGTCCTGACGTCGACGCCGATCACGATCGACTCCGGCGGGCTGCCCGTGCTGTCCGACCCGTACCGGGGTCTGACCACGCAGGTTCGGATCGTGGCCGAGAAGCGGCGCCGCGAGCACGCCTCGCGCGCGACCGTGGTCGACGTCGAGGGCCGGCGGTCGCCGGTGGTGCTGTGGGACGTCGAGTCCGGGCCGCGGGTCCCCACGATCACTCTGCTCACCGTCGACGCGGCCGAGGAGTCGCTGGTCGACGACCTGTCCGCGACCGGTGATCCGCTGCTCCTGCGCGCGCCCTGTCCGGGCGTCCCCGATCGCTGGATCCAGCGTGTCGGGTCCCGCAGCGTCGAGGAGCTGCTCGAGACGAGGGCCGCCCCGGAGCGGCTGCACGTGCTGTCTGACGTGATCGTGCTGCCCGGGACGTGGCGGCCCGGGGATCGGCCCACCGGTGACACCCTCGCCGACCTCGACGCCGCGGTCGGGTCGACCACCCTCGCCGCGATCGCTGCGCGCTGGTCGACGCTGCTCGAGATCGCGACCGCTGACCTGAGGGCCCTGTCATGAGGGCCGCATCGGCAGGGTTCGCCGCCCGGGTGGGCCGCGGTGCCCGGTCCCGTCTCGAGGTGACGTCGTGGCTCGGGTCGCGGAACCTGGGCACGATCGACGTCGCGGACGGGTCGTGGTCGGTCGAGGACGCCGCCGACCAGCAGGTGCCCGGCTCGATCCGGTTCGACGTCCCCAACGTCACCCGCTGGCGGCCGCTGTCACCGACGCACCCCCTCGCGGGGATGGGGCAGCAGGTGACCGCCCGGATCGGGATCGACGTCGGCTCTGAGGTCGAGTGGCTGCCGGCGGGCCGGTTCCGCCTCGAGGCGCCCCAGCCGGCGTCGGACGTAATCACCGTCACCGGCCGCGGACTCCTCGACATCGTCGAACGGGCCCGCCTGCTGGCGCCGTTCAAGTCGACGACGGGGCAGACCCGCACCGCGGTGCTGCAACGCCTGATCGGCGGTTTGCTGCCCTGGCAGACCAAGGTCACCTCGGACACGATGGGCGCGTTCGTGTGCGAGCGGGAACGCCTCGAGGGGATCCGCGAGATCGCTGACGCGTGGCCGGCTCGGATCGCGGTCACCGACACCGGGATCCTCCAGTTCCTGCCCCCGTGGAACGACGACAACCCCGGCCCGGCTGTCGTCGAGCTCGTCGACGGCCCGACCGGAACCCTCGTCGAGATCTCCCCGCAGCGTGACACCTCGTCCATGTTCAACGGCTACTCCGTGTCGACGGTGCCGCAGGGTGACGCTCAGCCGGTCACCGAGTCGTGGGTGATCCCGTCCGGGCCGCTGGCGTGGAACGGCCCCTATGGCCAGTTCCCGGGATTCTTCGCGTCGCCCACGCTGCCGGCTGACCGGACCCGGCTCCGGGCCGTCGCGCAGACCCTCACCCTGCGCGCACAGCGACGCCGTGACGCCTACGAGGTGACCGCCGCACCCGATGCCCGGGTACAGGTCGGCGACATCGCACACGTCCGCTCCACCCGGAACAGCATCGACATCGTCGGCCGGGTGACCCGCGTCACCCACACCGCGACCGCGCTCCGCTGCACCGTCGCCTACCTGAGCGGGGCCCGCCCATGACCACGAACCTGCTCACCGGTGTCGTGACTGCTGTCGCGTCCGCCGGCATGGTCCGGGTCCGGCTCCCCGGGAAGTCGACCGACGACCTGGTCGCGGTCGGCCGGCACGCCGCCGGCGCCGCCGTGGGGGAGACGATGCTCGTGGCCGTCGACGGGTCGCAGGCGTGGGCCGTCATGCTGCTCGGCACCGCCGCGCCGGCGCCGGCCCCGCCCCCGATCGACAACGACCCCCCGCCGACATCGGTCGAGCAGAACCCCGTGCAGCCCGGATCGTCGAGCCTCACCCCCACATGGACCGGCACCTATCGGGGTGGTGGCTGGCGTGACGGCATCCAGGACCTGTACCAGGGCGACTACACCGGCCGAGGTCTCAACCATGGCGCGGCGTTCATCGATGGGTTCGACGCTCTCGGCACCCTCAAGGCCGTGCAGCTCCGCTACACCCGCGGCACCGGCTCCGGCGTGAACGCGGCGCAGACCCCGACGTTCGTGCTGCTGGGCGGGCCGAAGGGTGCGGGGTTCCCCCCGGTCCTCGGGTCGGCTGCCGGGACCCCGGTCGCGGTCGGGAAGTCGGCGACCTGGACCGTGCCGTCCGGCTGGCTCCCGCAGTTGCAGAGCGGCGCCGCGACCGGGTTCGGGATCTCGATCGGGTCCGCGAGCCCGTACCTCAAACTGCTCGGCTCCAAGCTGTGGGCCGAGGTCGACTGGGAAAGGAACTAACCCCCATGGGCACCATCCGAGAGTTCACCGGCGGCGACCCGTCGTCGATCTGGACCCTGCTCAACCACATCCGGGACGAGACGAACCCCCAGATCTACGACTCCGGGGTGTGGAACCTGGCCACGCCGACCGGCACCCTCAACGGCGGCACCGCAGCGTTCAACGGGTCCGCGCTGCTGCGCCGGGTCGGGAACCTCGTCACCCTGTCCCTGCTGGTCTACATCACCAGCGGCGGAGTGTTCGCCGGTGCGAACGTGAACGGCACGAACGTGCTCACGATCCCCGCGGGAGCCCGACCCCCGGGCGCCGGCTACAACCCATGGTTGGGACGGGTTCGCTGCACCAACCCGTCGACGCTCGCCGATGTGGTCTACAACCCCGGCGCGCACCGCCTCGCCCTCGAGGGCGGAACCGGCACCTGGTCCGGCGGCTCCGGGTTCATGGCGGCCGAGCTGGTGTGGGGTACCCGCGAGGCGATCCCGTCGAGCTGGCCCGGGACGCAGGTCTGATCATGGGCTACTGGGATCTGCACCAGATGCACGAGGACCCCGACCTGAGGGCCCGCCTCGTCGCGTGTGCCGCGCTCGAGCGGAAGCCGTCGCCGGAGTGGTGGGTGACTCAGCGGCTGTGGCTGCTGATCGCCCGCACTGACTGGGTCGACGCGTACGCATACGCCGTGGCGGTCGGGAAGGACGCTCCGGGCCGTGACCGGGGCGTGATCACTGAGCAGATGATCCTGTCTGCCGTCCAGAGCGGAGGCGCAACATGACCCGCCTGCTCTCGCGCGTACGCGACACCCTCGGCGTGCGCGGCGTGCTCCTGATCATCGCCGGCGTGCTGTGGATCGGGATGGGTCTGTTCGTGCTCGACAACCCGTCCCCGCGGCAGCCCGACAGCGTGTTCCATGCCCGGATCCCCTACGAGATCCGCGCCGTGATGTGGGTCGCCTCCGGGCTGTTCGCGTGGGCCGCCGCCCCCACCCAGCGCGGGTCCCGGCTCGCGCTCAGGATCCTCACGATGATGCCGCTCCTGCGCTGCACCAGCTACGGGTGGTCATGGATCCAGTACAAGATCCCAGCACCCCCACCCGGGTACGAGGCCGGCGGCGAGTTCGCGTTCTCGTACCTGTTCGGGATCATGTTCGTGATCGCGATCGCGTTCACCCCGCACGGCCCGCGGCCGCAGATCCCCACCGTCGACGACGTCGACCGGGAGCGTGCCTGATGGGCTGGACTGACATCGTGGGCCCGGTCCTGATCGCCGCGGTCACGTTCTGGCTCGGGCCGAAGGCGGTCGCGAAGATCGCCGCCCGATCCGACGACCGGCAGGAAGAAGAACGGACCTCAGCCTCACTCGTCGCTGCTCTGCTGAGCCGTGTCGAGACCCTCGAGAAGAACCAGGAGGCGGACCGCCGGCAGGCCGAGCAGGAGCGTCGGCAGGCCGAGCAGGACCGCCGCATCACCGCGGCCGCTGCCGGGTTCATCGACCGCATCGGCTACTGGATGGCCGACAACTTCGGCGGCGTCCCGTTCAAGTCACCGAAGCCGCTGCCGCCGGCCGCGCTCCGCGACCACATCGACCTCACCCCGTGGCATTCACTCACCCCCGACGACCAGCGACCAGGAGCAGGAACATGACCGTGATTGATCTCGAGCAGTACCGCCCCGACGACCCGACCCGCGTGTGGGGCCTCCACTTCGACTCCCCGGAGGCGATGACCGAGGACGCGCTGTCGGTCGAGACCCTGTTCCGGCTGGTGCCGGCGGCTCAGTCGCTGGTGATTGACCCGAGGGCCCGTGTGCCGTTCCGGGGTGGCTGGACCTGCGCGTGTGTCGCCGAGTCGCTCCCGTACGTGGAGCAGGCAATGCTCGACGCCGGCCTGATCCGGCAGAGCATCGACATCTACCAGCTCGGCTACCGCACCGACGTCACTCAGTCGGCCGGAACCCACGCGAAGGGGTGGGCCGTCGACGTCGGGCAGTACTCGCTGTCACAGCTGGCCGTGTGGTGGGACTTCGGGTGGGCGATGCAGCACCGCACCCCCGCACAAGGCTTCATCAACCACGGCCACGGCGGCCCCAACGGCTGCACCCACGGCAGCCCGCTCGCGATGTGGCAGCTCGATCAGTACCTCGACGGCCGGAACGGCCTCGTCTCCAACGGCCCCGCGGCCGGACCCCGCGGGAACCTCCCCACCTACCAGACCGCCCTCAAGCAGTACCTCTCACAGAAGGAGCAAGACATGCCCAGCCCCCAGGAAGTGTGGAACTCGCAGATCCCGAACCTCGCCACCGGCGACAAGAAGACCGACACCGCCTCGACCGGGTTCACCCTCGGCCAGGCCTACCGTCAGTCGATGCTCGCGAACGAGAACGCCAAGGCCGCTCGCGATGAGTCGAAGGCCACCGCCCGGAAGATCGACGCACTGACGGCCGCTCTCAAGACCGCCGGGGTCATCAAGTGATCGCCTACATGGACTGGATCCGCGGCGACCCCGCAGCGATCGCCGCCGGCACCGCGCTCCTCACCGAAGCGAACGCGTTCCACGCCGGCTCAACCGACATCAGGCAGGCCGTGGCCACGATGCAGAAGCGTTGGAAGGAACCCCCCACCGGCACCCTCACCCGCACCCAGCTCGAACGACTCCAGAAGCCCAAGCCCCAACGACGACGGAGGACCAAGTGACCACCACCCCACGACACCTCGACGACGACCCTGTCGCCGTCACACCGCCCGCGGACCAGACCCGGCAGGTCACCCTCACCTCGGCCGTCCTCGGCCTCGCAGCCGCGATCCTCGGCCTCCTGAGAGCGTTCGGCGTCGACCTGACCGCCGACCAGTACGCCGCGATCTTGACCCTCGTCGGCGCCGCGATGCTCGTCGCTGCTCTGCTGTGGAGCCGCTACGGCATCGCGAAGGCCCGCGTCGTCGAGCAAACCCCGGACGGACGGACCGTGGTCGCGGGGCCGGCGAACGAGATCCCGACCGGGGTCGTCGTCCGCGACAACCTGGGCGACCTCTCCACCCACTGAACCCGTGAAGGGCTCTCCGGTCCTGGTTGCTCCCGGAGAGCCCTTCACGCCTGTCTAGGCAGCGTGCAGGACCGCCGATCGGAGATCGTCGTCAGGGACCTGCACATAGAGCCGGGTGGTCTCGATCTGGCTGTGCCCGAGCAACTCCTGCAACGTCAACAGGTCATGAGTGTGCGCGAACACCACCGTCGCGAACCGGTGCCGCAGCGTGTGCCCCGTCCACTTCCCCGGGAGCGCCCGGGCGAGGTACACCCCGACCGTGTCCGGCGACAGATGCCCCTCGACCTGGCCGGGGAACACGAACCCGGGCGGCCGACGTCGCAGCATCCCCGCCACCTCCGGGAGCAGCGGCACCAGGCGCCGCTTCCCGCCCTTCCCGTGCACCAGCAGCGACCAGCCGGTCAGGGTCTGCACCAGATCGTCGGAGTGCACCCGCGCGATCTCACCGCGCCGCAGACCCTGCCGCGACCCCAACATCAGCATCAGGTGCATGCGCTCGTCGGCGTCCGCGATCGCCGTGGCCAGCACGGGTTCGGGGGTGGGGCGGGCCATGTGCTTGGGCGCCTTGATCGTGGGCAGCGCCTCCGCCGGCGAGATCTCGAGGTGACCAGCCTGCGCCGCCCAGCGGTAGAACATCACCGCAGCCGATCGGTGTGACCGGCGGGTCTCCGTCGCCCAGTCAGGGTTCGCGAGCCACTGCGCGAGCTCGGCCGTGGTGACCGTCCACGGCGTCGAGCGGGGCGACGATTCAGCGAGCCGCCCGATCTGGTGCGTGCGTAGCTTGACGGTCGTGGACGGCCGGTCCGCTGCTCGCAGCCACACAGACCAGGCGGTGATCGCCTTGTGCCATGCGGGGGTGCGGGTCATACGAAGTGATTCTTGTCATGTGCGTGCATCGAAACGGGCGGAGCAGTCGGATTACACCTCGACGTCCGGTTGAGGGTCAGACACCTCGAGCAGACGCAGGTACTCGGCCTGGAGGTGCCGGCTCATCGCTGCCTGCGCCCCGGCAGGCGTGCGCGTTCCGCCGCCCCTGCCCTCGCGACCACAGGAGCAGCCCCACCGCCACCCGGTGGCTGTGTCGTGGACGGATGCCCGGTGCTTGGCGCGAAGCCGGTCGACGGTCTGGTCGTAGCGGTTCATGCCGCGACCTCGAGGTCGAGGACCGGCTGACCGAACCGGCCGCTGACTACGTTGCTCGCGAAACCCGTGTGTTCCTGGTTCGAGTCCAGGTGGGGGAGCGTTGCACCCCCGCCCGGTCCCGGAGCGGGGGTTGTTTCGTTGAGGCCGAGGACCCAGGACGCGGGCACCTTGTAGCGAAGTTCGATCGACTTCGCGATCCCGACGACGCCGCGCGGGTTCTCGTTGCGGCCGGTCTCCCAAGCGGCGATGGTGTCGCGGGAGGCATCTAGACGGGGCGTGTCGCCATGTAACACCACATATGCCTATGATTAGCGGCATGACCACACAGCCTCAGCCCATCCAGTGGGACTCCGGAGTCTGGACCTTCGGGGACCGGATTCGGAAGATCCGCCGCTCGTATGGGATCTCACAGCAGCAGCTCGCCGCCACGCTGAACCTCTCTAGGTATTGCAAGATGCGCCGACCTCTGTATAGGTTTCGCCGCATGACAGATTCGCATAGTGGAGGAAGCTCCACCCAACTGGTGTCGATCGGGGAGGCGGCTCGAGCTCTCGGTGTTCGAGTCGAGACGATCCGGCGCTGGGAGAAGAAGGAACTCATCACGTCCACTCGGACCCCGGGTGGTCAGCGTCGGTTCTCGCTCGACGAGGTTCGACGCGTGCAGTCGGGGGTCGAGAGGTGACCGCGACTCGGAAGTTGAACGCGGACACGCGGGCCGGGATCTCCGCCTCGATCGCGAGCTCGAAGGTCCAGCCGCTGCCCGTGCTGGATCTCATGGCTGAGGTCGCGGGCCGTGCGGTGATGCTGAACACGATCCGGGTGTTGGCGCTCGCGGTCGCGTCCACCGCTGATGGGCCGGCGAAGGTTACGGCGGTGCGGGGGAAGGCTCCTGAGGCGGCCGCGTTGGCGGCGATGTACGTGTCCCACTTCGCGGCGGAGATCTTGGCCGGGTTCCTCGACGCCGATCTTCCGGTGGAGAAGGCCGAGCAGTTCGAGCGGTTGTTCGCTGCGAAGGCGGGCCGGTGATGGCCGCGATCAATGGCGGGGTGTTGCTCCTCGCGCTCGCGCTGCTCGTCGTGGTGGGCGTGATCCTGTGCGAGGTCCTGGGTGGTCGACGATGAGCCGTTACGACGACCCGGACCGGGTGCATGAGTGCACGGTCGAGTCTCACGCCGAGTTCGGTGTCCACATGCATGAGGTGGAGCCTGGCCGGTGGCGGCTTTTCGAGGTGCGGCCATGACTGCCCGCGCACTCCCTCAAGCCCTGGTGTCGTGGGCGATTCCGGCGCCGGCCGATGCCCCTGAGACCAAGGGCACCGTCTGCTACTTCAAGCCCACCGAGCTTCACTGGACGGTGTACCCCACCATGGTCGTCCTGACCATCGAGGGGCCAGCCACACGGCGCCAGCACAGGTACGGCGCCGTCAACCTCGTCGTAGAGGGTCGCTGGCTGGATGACCTGCCTGATTGGGTCCAGATTCCGGCCGCGTCGATTGCTCGTGCTCGAGCACTGCTGACGGGTTTGGGCGCGTCATGACTGAGCCGATCTTCAAGCGCACGAACCATGGCCGCGGGCACTCGTACACGATCCACGGCCGCCGAGCTGCCGGGGTGACGACGGTCCTCGGGATCCTCGACAAGCCGGCCCTGGTCGACTGGGCCGCCCGCGTGACCGCGAGTTACGCCGTGGACAACTGGGCGTCTCTGTCGTCGGCGGCGCCCCTCGACCGCTATGAGGAGCTCAAGAAGGCCCGCTGGGAGGTGAACCGGAAGGCGACGACCGCCGGGACCCGGATCCACGCTCTCGGGGATCGTCTCGCGAGGGGTGAGCAGATCGAGGACGTGCCGGCGGAGATCTTCGCGCAGGCCGAGGCCTATGCCCGGTTCCTCGACGAGTGGGAGATCGAGATCCTCGCGTCCGAGGTTCCGGTGTGTCACCCCGGCTACCAGTACGCCGGCACGACTGACCTGGTCTGCCGTGTGGGGAAGCTCGACGGGATCGCGCTGACGATGGACATCAAGACGGGCAACAGGGTCTACGCCGAGACCGCGTTGCAGCTGACCGCGTATCGGCACGCGGAGCTCATGCTCCGCTCGACGCCGCAGCCGCCCGGGCCCAAGGGCGGGAAGCGGCCCCCGCTGGTCACCCAGCACCCGATGATCCCGACGCAGGGATGCGCCGTGGCGCACGTGATCGCCCCGACCGCTGAGGCCCCGGCCCGGGTCGAGTTCCTGCCCGTCGATTCGGGCCCCGATGTGTGGGCGTCGTGGCTGCACCTGCTCGAGGTCTACATGACCTGGCATCGCCGAGCGAACGATTCCCGATCCGACGACTACGCACCCCCGATCGGGGAGCCGCTCTATCCCGAGCAGGCCTCCGACCATCCGTTCTATGACGAGGAGCCCACCGATGAGTGAGCAGTCGCAGGAGCTTGAGCTCCGCACCCACCGCACCGTTGATCTGCGCAGCGCCGCCACCGATTCGTGGACGGACGTCCTCGAGGACGTGGTCAGTCTGGCCCGCGGGGTCGCGAACACCGAGTTCGTGCCGACGTCGCTCCGCGGCTCGGTTGACAAGGTGACCGCGGCGATCCTGTACGGCCGGGAGCTGGGGCTCCCGCCGATGACGGGTCTCGGGTCGACCCATGTGATCGAGGGGAAGGCGGGGATCTCGGCCGAGCTGATGCGGGCCCTGATCTCTCAGGCCGGTCACGAGCTCCACATCGTGTCGTCGACGCGCACTGAGTGCCGGATCCGTGGCCGGCGGAAGGGGTCGGACAACTGGACCGAGGTGTCGTTCACGTACCAGGAGGCGGCCGAGATCCGGTTCAAGTCGAAGGAGGGGTGGAAGTCGCTCGTCACGAAGACGAACTGGCAGAACTTCCCGGCTGACATGTTGGTCGCGCGTGCGACGACGAGGCTCGCCCGGATGGTGTTCCCGGACGTGATCCACGGCATGCGGTCGGTTGAGGAGCTCGACGACCAGGTCGAGAGCGTGACCGATGAGGCGGCGCCGGCGGCGACGTCGCGGACGGTGAAGCGGGCAGCGAAGCCGGCGAAGGCCGAACCCGCCCCGGAGCCGGCCGAGCCGCAGGCCCGGAACACTGCCCCAGCGCCCACCGTGGCGGCGCCACCGGCCCAGGAAGCCCCGGCCCGTACCCGTGTGGCCCCACCGGCCCCGAAGCCGTCAGAGCCCGCCACGGCCCCCGCCAAGGGGGAGGAGCCGGTCGAGGCTGAGGTCGTCGACGAGCCCACACTGATCGACCAGCAGTCGGACGACGAGCCGGAGACGGTCGAGGCCGTCGTGGTCGACGACGCGGCCGACGCTGAGCCGGTCGAGGCGACCGTCGTCACCGCCCCCAGCGACGAGCCCCGGGTCACGCCCCGGTTCCTCGCCGTGATCCAGCAGCAGTTCAAGCGGATCGGCGTCGACGACCGCGACGAGCGCCTGTTCTGGTGCTGGCAGATCGTCGGCCGGAAGGTCGACACCTCGAAGGACCTCACCGCCGGCGAGGGCAAGACCCTCGCCCAGGCACTCGAGAAGCTCCGCGACCGTGACGCCCTCGAGGCCCTCGGGAAGCAGATCGGTGGGGAGTCGTGACCGCGCTCGAGATCTCACCAGAGGACCGTCGCTCGATCGCGCTCGAGATCCTCGACGGCTCCACCCCGGAAGGGGTGTCTCGCCGGCGGAAGGTGCCGCAGTCAACTGTGATGGCGATCGCCCGCTCCTACGGCTGGCCGGACTACGACCAGATGAGGCGCAGCCTGGCCAGCGGTCAGGCTCCGGTCGACGCGCTCCTCCTCCGGGCCGAGAAGATGCCCCGCGCCGTCGACGAGCTCGCCCAAGCACGGCGCGCGATCAACACCCTCAAGGCGCGAGTCGACCAGATCGAGCAGGAGACCCTGGCCGAGCTCGACAACAAGCGCGCGATCGCCGCGAAAGACATCGAGATCTCCCGGCTCGAGGAGCGCCTCGCGAAAGCCAAGGCGCAGCGAGCAGAGCTCGGGTCCTGACCATGTCGTTCCGGATCTCCCAGCTCCCGCCCCCGTGGTTCCGGTGCGCGACGTGCCAGCGGGACCGGAAGGGCCACGACGCCGCCGAACGACTCGTGCCGCCCCACATGCGGCACGACTTCCAATCCGTGACCGACGCGAAGAAGAAGCGCGATCACGCCCAGACCCAGACCCCGCTCATCGGGGACTGAGAGCAACCAACCAGCCCACGAAAGGGGCCCCATCATGTCCGCTCTGATCCGCCTGTCCAGCAAACTCCCGGCCGATGAGGAGACCAACGGTCTCGACTCTCTGCATCAGACCCTCGTCGAGGACGACACCCAGGTCGTCGTCGCGATCGCCTGGATGAAAGTGGCCTACACGAAGGACTACCCCGGCGGCGGTCCCCGTGTCCCGACCGTCGAGGTGCACCGCATCGAACCGATCGGAACCACGCAGAACACCCCGGCCGCTGTGCAGGCCCTCGCGGCCGAGCTGTACGAGAAGCGCACCGGCGCGACCCCGCTGCCGTTCTGGGCTGTGGTGCCCGGTTCGGAGATCGTCGAGGTCTCGGAGGTTGAGGAGTCGTGAGCGGGGTCACCCGGATCGGCCGCGTCGCCGTGGGGGGATACGTGTCCCGCACGACGAGCCGCCGCGCCCAGGTGTACCGGGTGCACGAGATCACGGCCCGCCACATCCGGCTTGTCCCTGTGTCTGACCTCGACGGGCACAGCGTGTCCGTCCCGGTCGGCGCGTACCGATCCCTGACCCCAGTCTCGACCGACGACCCACGGCTATGTGGACAGTCACAGTGAAGGGCCTCCCCGTCCCGAAGCCCGACCCGAAGTGCTTCGGGCGGGGAGGTATCCACAAGCTCTCGATCGACAAGACCAAGGTCGGCTACAAGGAGTGGCGGCGCCGCTGCACGAGCCAGGGCGAGGCGCTCCACAAGGCGATCGGGGACACGATCACCGGCCCGGTGTCGATCGAGGTCACGTTCACGCTGCCTCGGCCGGCGTCGGCGCCGAAGGACCGTGTCTGGCCGATCGTCCGGGTCGGCGATGTCGACAAGCTGGCCCGTCTCTTGCTCGACGCCCTGACTGACGCCGAGCTGTGGGACGACGACTCCAGGGTCGTCGAGCTCACCAGCCGCAAGGCCTACCCCACCACTCCCACGTACGACGTCTTGGACGACGCCGGCGCAACCATCCGAGTCTGGAGGACTCCCCATGAGCAGTGAACAACCCATCCGCACGTGTGAGCGTTGCGGGCATCTTGAGATTGAGCATTCCCGGACGGGGGTGTGTTCGTCGATTGAGCGGTGCGTGTGCAGTGTTTCGCCTCGCCGCAACGGCAACCACTCCGATCATCTTGTGAGCTCGAACCCGGCCCTGTCGGGGGAGGCGATCAACAAGGAGATCCGGTCATTCTTCGCGCGGCGGCTCGAAGGCCCGCCCTGGCCGGCGCACGAGACGAGGGTCACCGTCAGACCGGCGGAGCCCGAGACCGACGAGACACGGATGGTCCTCGGCTGTGTTGGCGTCATCCTGACAGTCGTCGTTGTGGGCTGTGTGATCGCCCACATCTGGACCGACGATCGCCGGTGGCTGATCACCGCGGGGATCTTCCTCGCCGTCCAGCTCACGCTTGTCGCGGCCGCGCTGCTGAGGAAGGCGCGATCATGAACGCCGTCACCGACGTGCTCGTCGACCTGATCGACCCGCACCCGCAGAACCCGCGCCGCGACGTCGGCGACGTCACCGAGCTCGCCCAGTCGATCGAAGCGCAGGGGATCCGCCAGAACCTGCTCCTCGTCGTGCACCCGGAGATCCCGGGCCGCTACCGGGCCGTGATCGGCCACCGACGCCTCGCAGCAGCCAAGGCTGCCGGCCTGCTCCAAGTGCCCGCGGTCGTCGACGAGCTCACCGCGGCCGAGCAGCTCGAGCTGATGCTCGTGGAGAACTTGCAGCGGACCGACCTGTCCCCGGTCGAGGAAGCGAAGGGGTATCAGGACATGCTCGACCTCGGGGTGAGGGTGCGTGCGATCGCGCAGCGCACCGGACGGGCCGAGAAGGTCGTCACCGGCCGGCTCAAGCTGCTCAAGCTCCCGTGGCAGGCTCAGGAGAAGGTTCACCAGCACGAGGCCACGTTGGCCGACGCTGTCGCGCTCGAGGAGTTCGCCGACGACCCGAAGGTCACGGCCAAGCTCATCAAGGCGCTCGGGACGACCAACTTCCGGTGGGAGGTCGAGCAGGCGCGCAGGGACCGGAAGGTGGCCGCGGAGCAGGCCGAGCGGATCGCTGAGCTCGAGGCCGCCGGCGTCACGAAGTACACCGGCAAGAAGCCCGCCCAGTCGTACAACGACCCGGACGGCTACCGCCGATGGTTCGACGGCGCCCCCTATCCCGAGGGTGCGGTGTGGATCCAGTACAGCTACGGCGTGAGCATCTGTTACCCGGCCCCGGACGATGACCGTTCGAAGCGTGACGCGGAGGTCGCGGAGCGGCGCCGCCAGGACGAGGAACAGCGGAAGGCGGCTGGGGCTCTGGCGGGAACCGCGTACAAGCTCCGGAGCACGTTCATCGATGAGCTGTCGCTCAAGCTGACGGCCCGCCACAAGGACGCGATCGCTGAGGCCATGTCGGAGGTCCTCGTCAGCCACTGGGCCTACCTCAGCTTCGCGAACGAGCGCGCCTCCGTTGAGGACTGGGACGAGATCTCCG